>VMRM01000015.1:4563025-4864315 GCA_010277075.1 Poeciliopsis retropinna | reverse complement strand
ATTTTTATTTATTTCCTACTTACGGAACGTTTCTGTTTATATCATAGGTTTTTAGTGCCTTTTTATCCTAAAGAAAAAGATGTAAAACTTCAGATATTTCACAAAGAGGGATTAACATTCATGGAAAAACCTCATAAAAATTAATTTAAAAAAAAAAAGCAGAGTTAATATCATCAGTCCAATTTATTAAGGCTAAATAAGTGATAACTTTGTTTTGGAACAACAGAGAAACAATTTACCGCTATAGCGCAGGTCCATCGTCATGCTGCTTCCACATGGGAAACACAGAAAACAGCCCAGGACAACAACTTCCGGTTCCTTTTCTAAGCCTCGTCCTAAGATACGAGCTAAAGACGACCTAAGTAATGACTTTAACCTCACGTGTGCGCGCACGCATGCGAGCAGCTCAAAGAGATGGGAGGTAAAACAACAATCATTCATTCCTAACATGATCAGAACATAATCGTTTAATGTTTAAAAATGACATCATCAGATGGACCGAGAAAAATCTACAGCTATGTGGGAAATTAAAATAATTAATACACTGTAAAATGTAATAGTATATCTTACTCTAAAAGAAAAGTGACCTTAACTCATTCCAGCTTACTCTGTTGACTATACTAACTTAAACTTAGCAAAGACAACTTTCTACTGAGGCAAGTAATCAAACTCATCAGCAGCAAGTAACTCGAACTTGGAGTTATGAGTGAGCAAGACGCATCTGCATAACCAGCAGAAAACTCGGCATCATTCGGCAGCTCTCGTTGAACGCACATGCGCAGTTGGCCACCGACGAGTGACGACGTGTTTGAAAGAAGCGCCAAACTGTCAACAATACGGCGGTTGCTGCAGCTAAATTTTGTCACGGTAAGTTCCACTGGTTTGTAGCAAACTTATATTCGTTATCTCGGCCGTATAATTCATCCGTAAGTCCAGGTTTTGAGGTTAACTTTATGTGTAATGATTTAGCGATGCCTGGGACTAACGTTAGTTGAAAATATGTTTATTTAGTGGCAACAAGATGGAGCGGCAGAGATAAAAGCTGTCCAGGGCGCAAAACAAAAAAAAGGAAAAGGGATAAGGATGAAAACGTTGGCGGGATAAAAAAAAAGCCTTTCAGTGTGGTTGAAAGTTAGTAGGCAAGCTAGCCCAAGCTAACGTTAATGTGGTTTAGTAGGCAAGCTAGCCCACGTGAGCTTGCCTACTAACTTTCAACCACACTGAAAGGCTTTTTTCTTTCTTTGTTGTCAAGTTCACCACAAGTAGTAGTCTTAATATATATATATAAAAAAGGAGTGCGTCTTTTATGAGCGGGTGCCCAACCGAGATAGCAAAATATAAGTGAATCAACGTTGAAATATGGTTCGGCAGAAATATTGAATCAATGTTGAAGCCTGACATTGAAATTATACAAAAAGTGGTCAGTGACTGAAATGTTGAATCAACGTTAGGTTTTCAACCATAACTGATATTATATCAATATTAATTCAACTATAATCTAAATGACTATCTACAGGTATATAAACTGAGTGAAAACAAACTTAAAAATGACAGCATGGCATTAACACTGCATTTTATTTATTAAATAATTTTTCAATCAAGAAAAAAATCAGAGAGGGGGAGAGAGACCCCTCAGCTATAGTTGCTTTCTTGGGCTGCTCTGGCACATAGCAAAGCCACTTTTTCACTGTTGTCCCTTTCAGTCAGCTTCGGGTTGAACAGCAGCTGAAAAAGATGAGTGATTATAATAATTATAATTGTACTGGTTAGGACAGAGAACAGAAACAATAACTGTATGGTTCCACTTGTACACTCAGAATCAAATTACATCCCAGCCAGTATTCATGAATATTAATTTGAGTGTCCGTATTAATTTAAGTAAGATATAATGTTAATTGACACATGTCACACATTTACCTTACAATCAAGAACATAAGGACAAAACAATTTAGTTAATTTCAATAAATAGAATTAAGATCATAAGCATACTTACTTTAAATGTGCGGCAGTAGACCAGGAATGAAATTCATAAGTGGTTGTCAGTGTGGGACATACTACCCATGTAAATTAGATGTGTTCTGACACCACATTATGCACAAACAGTATGTAAAAATATTTACAGATAAATATGGAAAGAGAGGATCACAGCCTATTGTCCTCCTCAACATAAGGTGCTTAATTTAAAATGTGATAATTCCCCGCCAAATGATAAAATGTTTCACCCGGAGTGCATCCAGGAAGAGAAGAGGAGGAGGGGGATTAAGGATGGACGAATAGCGTACATTGATTGAACATTGATTAGACATTGGCATTTTAATCATTAGAATTAAACCTAAAATCAACATTGATTCAATGTCATGTCTTCAACATTGGTTGATTGGCTAGAATCAGATGATTGTTTATTTGATTGATATTTGGTTAATCATCAACCTTAACCAAAAATCAACCATTTTGACCATTTTTCAACAGTACATCAACATATTTTGCTATCTGGGAAGCCACCTGTGTAGGTGGAGCAACAGGAGGGAAGGTGAGGGAGCAGAGGGGTGCGAGGGAAGGTGAGGGAGCAGAGGGGTGCCTAATCAGTCCCGTTACTCTGTTATTGATCATTTCATGATGTTAAATATAGAAAAATTCCAACTAGAAAAACATTTTTTCTAGTTGGAGTTTTGACGCGGCCCTATGCATTGCATAGAGTGCATACCCACTGTTGCCACTGGTTACTATCAACTGATTTCATTATTGACAAAAGTGATGGTTTTCTTAAATTGCAACAAAAGAGGAAGTAAAAATCACGAAGTTTTGGAAAAACTTGCAAAAAAGGAGATGTATTGGCTGCTGATTAGTGCTGACTCGAAGCCCAGAAAATGATATTCTGTACAGCCCTAACTAATCTATGCTTGTGCTATGAGTTAATTACAGTTTAACTGATTGGTTTTGTTGTTTCTTTTGTAGGTTTCTGAAGACACTTAGCTATGCAAGCACTCTTTACAGATGGTCAGGTCATTTAAAACTCTTCCTGTCTTTTATGCATCAAGTTTTTTAGTTCTCATATTATTCATTGTTTGTCACATCTCTTGTTAACTTACAGAATTGGTTTCAGTGTCCTGCTAGTGAAAAGTAGTCTTGAGAGGTCCAACATCTCTATATGCTAAATATTAATTTGTCATACTTTTCTTTCAGATTCTGGTAGAGTTCTGTCGCTTGTCGAGCAAAAACCTGGATTCAGAATTTTTCAAAGAACTTGACAAATACACCCCTCGCTTCTTTGAGATTTTCAAGAGCAAGGGGGAAGTGTTGGCCAGAAACGTCAGACGAATCTGCAACAAGTCAGACCCAAGGTGAGTTTCTCAGATACAAAGTCATTATTTGATTATCATGTTGAGAACAAAATACACAACCCCACTGTGTATGCAGAGATGTTAATTGATTATTCTTTACCACAAGAGTGATGTGTGTTTGATATAATTTTTCAGAGTACAGTGTTCTGTGGCCTTCCTGTGATCCTTGGAGATGAGAACACAGACTTCTTCAAGACATGCTTTGTAGGTCATCTATATTACATTTTTATAATTCCGGTATGTCCCACTTAATTCTGCTCCTTATGTGACTTTGATAGCTTTAGTTTTAGTTACTGTTCTTTCACTCAGCCTGAATCAGTGCTACTGTACTTCTTACATGATGCACTGATGAAATATCCCCAATCAGAACACTTTTAGTGGTTCTCTGCTGTCTTTCGAAAGGTTTCAGTTGCAGTTCTCTAGCGTCACACCATGTGAAACCCGAATGTCATCAAGAACAAAAAAGTACAATGAATTTCACTTAGCTGATGAAGTGCAACATGTAAAAATGTTATGAACTTTCCCTTCCAACATCATCAACACTTATTTATCACTGACACTCTTGGGAAATTCGCTCACTGTACTGTCATAGAAGGCTGATGATGAGTGGACTGCCATAGGTGGGGCAGCTGTAAAGTGTTACGTTGATATGTAATTGTGGTATTGCTTCTATTGTTGTTAGGACGGCGAAGACCCAGACGTGTCTCACACCCCCATTGGGATCCTGACCATCATTCCTGAGGACAGGCAGGCCTCCCCTGACTCACTGCACCTTGAGTCTTCAGGTACTGCCATCATTTTGGAAGGAAGTCTTGTCATGAATGTCCTTGGAAATCTTCCACATGCCATGTGCTTGCTCTTTGGACTTATTTATGCTCTGAATTTGGAGTACCCTCAACAACTGAAGTACACCTTTGACTTCATCCAAAGGGTGCTTCTCTCATTTGGACATAAATTCCTAAAACCAAAAATACAATCACTCAAAAATCTTCTGATGCAATGAGTGAATGATGTGACATTATGGATTTTTACCTTTTTTTTCCCCCTAAAAAAGTCTATGGAAAACTTTGTTTCCAGGTTAGTGTGTTTGTAACTACACTTGAGAACCCTGTATTTAAGGTAAACTCATAAAAATAAGTTATGCTTACACGTTTAAGCGTTTACATTACTTAAACGTGTAAGCATAACTTATTTTTATGAGTACTGCTTAATTGACATAACTCAGAAATTGAAGTAGTGATAATTGACATTTTATAGTCAACTTTACTAATGATTTTGAGTTACCTATACTCAAGTTTACTGCCATTGCATGAGTTGTCTGAATGAATATTTTACAGTTAACCCAATTAATGATTTTGAGTTAACGGCACTCAGGTTTACTGCCATTATCTGAGTGGCCTAAACATAGTTATTTTTAGCCATAACACCTTAAAATGAATTAGCTACTTGGAGATTTTGAGGCAATCAGTTTCCTAACTTCTTTTAAGTAAAGTGAACTTATTACATTTTACAGTTTTTTATTATTATTTTAAAATTAATTCAAAACTTTTGTTATAATGCTTATAAGGCTGTACTTCTACGTGATTGGTTGTTTGGGAGCGCACAAAAGCGTTCCCCTGTGAGTCGTGATTGGTTGTGACCATGGGTATAAGCGACTCACCGCAGAGCAGTTCCCCTCCCACACAGGTGGTGGCGCCAGTGTTAATATACTCTCAGAATGTAACAAAGCCTTCAAGCAAATATTTGTGAATTATTTTGAAGATGTAGCCTGAAATTTTCTTCAGGCAGTGAAAGGATAAAACATCCAAAGGCGTGAATTTTTTTCCACAGTTTGTGTTGGATTTATTTCTAAGTATTTAATAATTATCCCAGGAAAGGAATTAACAACGGCCTGGCACTAACTGCAGAAAAAGTTCTCCATTACTCTTATTTACGAAGGTACAAAGATCCATTTAAACCCGTAGAGATAAGCAAACTATTTTTTCCGTTTGATGTTGAGACAGATTTTTTTTTTTTTTGACCATGTCGATAGCATTTCATGGTTGGTCTTGGGGCTCCTTCCCTCTCTATCTCAAATTTCAGACTTTTTAAAGTCCATTATGAATCCTATTTAAATTAGTACAGAAATGTATTAACTTTGTTCATTCAACCGACGACAAATTAGCGCTATAACCAACGAGACACGGAAAAACCGTAACCTCGCTACAGCCTCCACCGTCCAGCACGGCTGTCCAATGAGACGGCTCCATTTGCAGGTCTTGCGCGAAATTCGGTTTTTTGTTATTTTAAGCGCCAAAACAATAGATCTTTCTCCAACTTTTGCCACTTAAGCCCAACAGAAATAAAAGTCAGTCACCAAACACAGTTTTCCAACACGTACTGTGTATTAATAATTGTTCATTGCTGACATAAGAGGATGGAAGCTGCTGATAGCAGGGTACACAAATGAAGACTTCCTGAAAAGATGAGATTTTCTGGTAAATCCTGTTCTAATGTAAAATCGGACAGATTACTGGATTAAGGACATTTCTATTATATTATTTGCTATCACACATAATAATTTTTGAGAATTAGGAAACAGTTGCTCTTTATTCTCCAAAGTTATGGGGGGAGGAGAGAATGGATATTTCAGCTGCCTCAAATAATCTGTTCCCCCTAAATAAAGTGGGAACAAATTAATACACCAACAAGTCTTTAACTGTGCTTATTCCTTTCATCATCAACAATAAATCATGTAAGTTTGGTAGCATTTGCTCTTAATTTGACGAAGTTAAATTAAGTTATTAAATTGAAGTTATGATCGGGGAACCAAATATTTTAGCTGCCTGAAATAATCCGTTCCCCCTGCAAAACATAGGAACAAATTCATTTACCAGAAAGTCTTTAACTGTGCTTATTCTTCTCTTCATCAACAACAAATCCTGTGATTTTGGTGACATTTGCTCTTTATCTTTAAGTTTCAGAGTTTGGTGTGTTGTGCTAGTTCATGTATGTTGTAAAATGGTGAATAAATTACATTTTGAAACCTATTTTTGATATTTATCCTTACAAGACTTTAATATAAAGCAGCTATGGAAAGATAGTTTAAATCCCAAGGCCACTTACCTTTGAGAAATGAAGAGCAAATGTCTCCAAAGCACAGTTAAAGACTTTCTGCTAAATTAAATTGTTCCTGTATTATTTAGGGGGAACAGATTATTTGAGGCAGCTGAAATATTCATTCTCTCCTCCCCCCATAACTTTGGAGAATAAAGAGCAACTGTTTCCTAATTCTCAAAACTTGTTATGTGTGATAGCAAATAATGTAATAGAAATGTCCTTAATCCAGTAATCTGTCCGATTTTACATTAGAACAGGATTTACCAGAAAATCTACACTCTCATCTTTTCAGGAAGTCTTCATTTGTGAAACCTGCTATCAGCAGCTTCTATCCTCTTATGTCAGCAATGAACAATTATTAATACACAGTCACTAGATAAATATCATATTCATTGTTCCCGGGTAGGGAAAGCAATGCCTTGCTGCATTTTACAATGAAGTTAAGTTTTATATCAAAGCTCTGACAAAAAGTAGCTATTAAAACAATTGAAATATGTACTGCTTTGAATGTGCAGTTGGGAACCGAAGCCCCTTAGCTTTTTCTTGAATATTGTTTATCTGTATTTGGTTTTCTTGAAGCATAACAAATGTTTCACTCTGTCTGCGAATAAAGTTTTAAAAAATCCTCCTAACCCCCCGGGGCCCCTCCCCCTCCACCAAACGCAACAGACTTCTTGTGGCTTTGATGTGACCCTGTGATGTCACTCTCTGTGACGTCACAGTGACTGTCTCTATCTTCCAAGATTCTACAGAGAAATTCATTTGCAGTTTGACTACTTTTCGCACAGGGTTAATGATGGCTGAGACCAACGTTTTATTTGCGACGATTAGGGAGCTACAAAGTAACCACGAGCAGCTGAGTCTCGAGAACGTCCAGTTAAAGGAGACGGTAGAAAACCTCAGGCTGAGGTTGGAGCGTCTAACCAGCTGCACGTCCAACGTCTCAGTTTTAATCGCCGAAAATCAAATTCTGTCAGACATAAATAGGGAATACAAAAGAAGGCTTCAGGATCTAAACGACGAAGTGGAGGAACTAAGAGGAGAGATTAACTCTTTAAAAGAAGATTTTTATCATGCCTGTCAGAAAAACGCGGAGCTCAACGATGAGACCTATAGAAAACGACAGCAGCTGATGGACTCGCTGAAAGAGCGTCAGAAAAATCGGACCTGGCTTGAGGCGGAAAACGATGGATTAAATCAAGAAATCGTAGCTTTGCGAGTAAAAATTAACCGCATCAAAACACGGCAGGAGCAACGAGAGGAGAGGGACGAAGTCATCCCAGTAGAAGTAAAAACAACAATATTTCAGAGGGTCGGGCATGTTTTTATTAACATGTACCAGTCTGGGACACTGAGATACTGGGTCCCATCCTGGATATTTTAAAACATGCCCGACTCTCTGAAGACGGAGAGAGCGGGTCTGGGTTGAGGGAGGAAGAGTTTTGGAGGGGAGAGTCCGTCGGACAGTGGACCTCGGATTCTGGAAGAGCACTGTGGTTTTCGTCCTGGTCGTGGAACACTGGACCAGCTCTACACCCTCAGCAGGGTCCTGGAGGGAGCATGGGAGTTCGCCCAACCGGTCTCCATATTTTTGTGGACTTGGAGAAGGCGGCCGACCATGTCCTTCAGGAAGCCCTGTGGGGGTTCTCCGGGAGTATGGGGTACCGGGCCCTTTCATACGGGCTGTCAGGTCCCTGTACGACCGGTGTCAGAGTCTGGTCCGCATTGCTGCCAGTTAGTCGGGCTCGTTTCCAGTGAGAGTTGGACTCCGCCAGGGCTGCCCTTTCTCAGTGATTCTGTTCATCACTTTCATGGACAGAATTTCTAGGCGCAGCCAAGGTGTTGAGGGGATCCGTTTTGGTGGACTTAGGATCGCATCTCTGCTTTTTGCGGATGATGTGGTCCTATTGGCTCCACCAGGACGTGATCTGCAGCTCTCGCTGGAGCGGTTCGCAGCTGAGTGTGAAGCGGCCGGGATGAGAATCAGTGCCTCCAAGTCCGAGACCATCGTCTTGAGCCGGAAAAGGGTAGAGAGCCTTTTACCGGGTCGATGGCGATGTCCTGCCCCAACTGGAGGAGTTCAAGTATCGGGATCTTGTTCACGAATGAGGGAAGAAAGGAGCGGGAGATCGACAGGCGGATTGGCGCAGAGTCTGCCGTGAAGCGGGCGCTGTACCGGACCGTCGTGGTGAAGAAAGAGCTGAGCCAAACAGCGAAGCTCTCGATTTACAGGTCGATCTATGTTCCTACCCTCATCTATGGTCATGAGCTTTGGGTCATGACCAAAAGAACGAGATCTCGAATACAAGCGGCCGAAATGGGTTTTCTCTGCAGGGTGTCTGGGCTCTCCCTTAGAGATAGGGTGAGAAGCTCGGTCATCCGGGAGGGACTCAGACTAGAACCGCTGCTCCTCCACAGCCAGTTGAGATGGCTCCGGTATCTGGTCAGGATGCCTCCCTCAGGAGGTGTTTCGGGTAGTCCTACCAGGAGGAGGCCCGAGGAAGACCCAGGAGAAGCTGGAGGGACTATGTCTCTCAGCTGGACTGGGAACGCTTTGGGGTTCCCCGGAGGAGCTGGAAGAAGTGGCTGGGGAGAGGGAAGTCTGGGCCTCCCTTCTGAAGCTGCTACCCCTGCGACCCGACCCCGGATAAGCGGAAGACTACGGACGGATGGATGGACGGACGGACGGACGGACGGATGGACGGACGGCCGGACGATGGATGGACGGATCAACGGACGGATGGATCGACGGATGGATCGACGGACGGATGGATCGATGGACGGACGGACGGACGGTGGGCGTGGTATATAAGAAGCCACTGAGTCCAGTCGGACACATGTCCTCCTCGAGCTCCCGCTGTGTGGCTTTGCGTCTTTGCCGTAAATGGCAACAAATCGCCAAGTGTGGTGCATGCTGCTGTAGTTTTCTGTGGTAGACGTTCTCTCTCCCTGCACTACAGCTGATCTTTTTCCAAAAATCTAAATTTAAGTGTGCTCGTCGGTAAAACGCCACTGTGCTGCTCTCCTCCTCTTCCTCATTTTGTGAGCGCGCGTGATTGTGTGGATCGGCAGGTAAGAATTAACGCTCATTGTGGGCTCTAGTTTGTTGCAGCTTTGTTTTAAATGCGGACTAATTAACTTTCATAGGTCTCCCCCATATTCGGACCATTGCTGCTCTTTTGTCTCCCGGAATTCTGCGCGTTCATCAGTAAAGTTCGGACAGTGGTGGCGGTCCCGCCCCAGTTAAACGGACGGACGGATGGACGGACGGCCGGACGTTGGACGGACGGATCAACGCACGGATGGATCGACGGACGGATCAACAGACGGATGGATCGACGGATGGATCGATGGACGGGACGGACGGATCAACGGACGGACGGATCAACGGACGGACGGATCGACGGACGGATGGATCGACGGACGGATGGATCGATGGACGGACGGAAGTCCGTCCTTCGATCCATCGATGGACGGATGTTTGCAAACACCGATGTTTGCGGTGCGGCATCGGCGCGTCCAGTTTTAACCTATATTTTCTTTTATTTTTTGTTCCAGCCCTTTTGATTCTTTATCTAATTGTTTATTTATTTGGGCTAACATTGTTGTTCTTGCATTAGGTTGTGGCATTTATTAATTGTTTTGTTTTTCTGTTTGCAGAGCTGAGGTCCGGTGGCGGTGTTGGTGTGGTGACGGTGTCTTCCTCTTTTTGTGCCGTGATTCCTGAGTTTGGGTTGTCTCACTGCGTCTGGTGCTTTACAGGGTTTTTGTTTGCTGTGTTTGGTGGGTGCGGTTCTTCCGCGAAATTCGGTTCCCCTGTAAAAATCTGCTCCCCCTGCGTCGGGAGCGCGCATTGCAGCCAGAGAGGCGGATCTTTTCATTTTCACGGCGCTTCTGATCAATTTCATGGTAAAACAAGTAAATCACATCGAGGTTGTAAAATTCACTTTCAATTGCCTGAAATAATAATAATAATAATCTGTTCCTCCTCCATAACACGGGGACAAAATAATTCACCAACAAGTCTTGGAACTGTGCTTATTCTCTGAGTCAACAACAAATCCTGGGATTTTGGCGACATTTGCTCTTTATTTGACAATGTTTCAAACTCTGAAACTTAAAGATGAAGAGCAAATGTCACCAAAAATCACAGGATTTGTTGTTGATGATGAAAGGAAGAGGCACAGTTAAAGACCTGTTGGTGAATTAATTTGTTCCCATGTTATGGAGGGGGGGACAGATTATTTCAGGCAACTGAAACTGAATTTTACAACCTTGACATGATTATGACTTGTTTTACCAAGAAATCGATCAGAAGCGCGGGCAAAAATGGCCAGACCCAAGTTCACCTCGCTGCAGCAAACAGAAAGGGGCGGGACGGACCACTGTCAGTCTCATGCTTTATATGGAAATGGGACTATTGCATTCCGGAAATGAAGGGGGCGCTAGTGACACTATTTCCTGTACCAGCCGCGTTTTAATAATTATAACAATAATAACGCATTTTATTTGACAACGCCTTTCAAAACACCCAAGAACACTTTCAACATTTAAAATTACAAATTAAACAGTAAAGAAATAGCTACAAAACGTGTTACGTCACGTGGTATGTCCCTTTTTTAAATCTTTATTGTTTTCGGATGTTAAAATTATATTAGTAACAAACAATCTAAAATAAACAATAATAAGGAATCATTATGGAGATGTATTGATCTGTCCTTACACTCTGTATTTCCCAAACAAAAGTCATAAAACATAAATCAAATTAACATTTTAGAGATAAATGTATGTTACATTAAGAACACATTTATCTATCCATTAATTATTATACACACATGCTTATCCGTGTAGTGGGTCGTGAGGGCTGCTGCAGTGGACCCTGGACACCCCGCCAGTCCATCGCAGATTAAGAAAACAGATATAAACCAATACCTGCTGGTGCTGAAGTTCAGATTATAGATTTTTATGCTATGAATGGCACTCTTAGAATACATAAATTAATCTAAGCTAAAATGAAAAAGATGAAAAAGAGGCTTGGTCGGCAAAACATTTAATCAATAATTTTGGCCAATTTAATACATCCATTCTCAGTGCACTTTTGTTCTGTTTATTTGCTAAATATTTTTCTTATATAGTGAATATTATTCACATAGTGAATAATAAGAAATGTGTAATTTAAACAAACCAAAAGGACAAACAAACCAAAGGACTTTTGAACTTCTAACAAGTGCCATTCCGAAAACTATAATATGATTGGTTGCAGGTGAGCTGGCTCAACTATTATCATTGTTTACCATAATATCTAAACCAGTAAACTGATTGGTGTCCCACTATTCCGTTTAGAAATTCCAAATCAATTCTACCAATTGCAATCGATTCATAAACTGCGACCCAAAGACCTTAAACATCCAATTGTTGTAAAACCCAAAGTAATTCATTTAAAACTTTAAATGTAGCTTCAACCTGGAAAGACTCACACAGAAAGTAGGTTTTAGAAAGTGTATTTGACAAGAAATAATCTTCGGCGCTTGGATCCCGGCAGTAGACATTGTGCTGGTAATCGCCAGAGAGAATGATCTGCCGTGGATGAGTTAATTTTTCTATATGAAAACCTTTTTGAATAAAGTCACTGGATACATAAATGAAACCAATGTGTAAATTCCAACTGTAACCGTCTTCATCTCACCTGATCATGCGCCTCCATCCAGCCTAACGGCGCCGGTCTCATTTCCTCACCTTCATAAAACTCCGGCTTAATGTGTGCAACTACTGAGCTTCCATCACCTCCACCTGGTCTCCACCTTCGCTCAGCTTACCTTTAATCTTATGTTTGTATTATGACTTTGTCACCAAACAATGTTTCTCTATATGTGCTTGCTTTATTACAAAAAACAACAGTTGATTCTGACTATTAAAACATAAATAACTTAGCCGTATGTCAGGTTTGTCAAGAACATTTGTATTGATTCCAGTCATTGTTCAAAAAGTATAGAAAACATTGTATTTACACATATAAAATATTGCAAGTTATTAACTTTGCTTGTATTTCAAATTTTTAAAACAAGGTTATCCAATTGCTAAACACAATTACAATGTATTTACAACTACTTTATTGGTTCTACTCTCTCTCCAACAAACTACAGCCACAATGTAACTTTGTGTGGAAACGACACCATTCCTATAAAAACTAAATGATGTAAATCAACTGAGCTGCAACAAAAGTAACATTCAAAAATGTACATAATATTGAAAGAACACATTATGAAAAAGGATGACTGAAGAAGTAAAAAGGCAAATGTGCTTCAGCAGAAATGATTTAAAATGGCATGTCACAAAAAAAAATAAATAAATTTTTTTTTTTAACAATGTGTGACAACTGAAATGTGTGAAAGACTGTAGAAAACAACTAATATTCTCCTTGCAATCAGTACTGACAGTCAGGGCCGTGTCCAGGGAGCCATCGGAGTAGTAACCAGGGTTCTCTCCTCATCTTCCATTCCCGGTGAAGCCTACACAGTCTTTATATTGCCGGTTGTTCAGGAACACGTTACAACCGCAAAAGGAATCCGGTTTTCTGCCTTGAATGACTCTGAAAATTCACCCCAGTTGATCTCACCTGTTAATGAAAAACGGATTTCATGTAGTTGAAATCTAATTTTACATGTTTTAGTTGAAAAACATCAAAGGTCCTTATCATGCAGCCAAGCAAAGAGAGTCTTCTTCCTGAAAACTGGGTCAGACACACAATGTATTTGCAGGTCAATGCCAAGGCGTCTCCCTGTGCTGGAATCACCTGCTGGAGAACAGATTTAAGTACATTCAAATGCATCGGAAAATAATAATAAAAAAAACACAGGTGCATTGCAAGACTGTCATACTGGAAGAATGGTTATGACACATGATTATGAATTGGCGGTATCCTTTGTACCTGCATGGTGAAGAGCATTAAACAATAATTAAGACTTGGTATCTTATCCTTTCCATCTCTGATGGTATAAAAAATGCTGCCAAATTATAAATTAATTTAAAAAAATAATAATTTAGGGTCATTTGCACATAAAGATATACAAATCAAAATTACTAGTTATGCGTAAATTTTAATAATTAACCTCAATTTGTGCCTCGGTTGCTCTGGCATAGGTGTGGTCATCAAAATATTAACACTTAACTTAATTAAGTTAAAAAATTAGCAAGAGTATATTTCACAATATAAAAATTATAAACATGTATGAGAATGCAAGACAGATGTGAGACAGAACGGCCTCTTGATGGTTCAGCTTTAACCCATCTCTTGTTTAAAAAGAAACAAGACTGCTTAGAAAATGTATGTCTTATCGGATTTCAGGCATTAAAACATTATTCACAAATTCAATTTGGATATTTACTGTTACATAAATATGAAGATTAATGCTGAACCTTTGCCTCCGTGGAAAACAGAACAGCATACTGAACACATGCCACTTTCAAACTTATTCCTATAAAACTTGAATGTTTTGTTGTGATTTTTCTCAGCTAGGGACAAGGATTAACTAATTAGATTAACTCAATTACTCTGTAACTTTTGACAAAAAAATAAAATAAAATAAAATTAGGACAATTTTTCCATATATTATACTCTTTAGTAAATGTTGTTGATATGCAACCTAATGCAAGTAACTTAACTGAATGAAGAACACATTTTAATCCATAAAAAATAAAACACGATACATACATAAATGTTGTTTATGTTAGGTTTCTTCGAAGCTTAATTTGTTGTCTTGTATTGATATTTTTCCTTTTTGGTTTTAAAATGCCTAACAGTGCACCTAACTTCATTTTTATTAATGTCTGCTGAAATAAATGGGTAATATTACATTGCACATTATGATCAGTAAAGCAGTACTTAATAATAGCCATTTCACCAAATACTTTGTTACTCTTACTTGTGTAGTTTATTGCACAGTTACTAAAATACATTGAAGTAGTGCTACTCGTCATTAGAGTATCGCGTCTGGGTGCTACACCCACTTATGATGGCAGCTGCTAGTTTATAAAACATATTAGATTTTCCAGAAATTTAACATTGGTGTACAAAAAAAAGATGAACCTTTAAAAAATAAAAGAAACACATTAGAAAACTGGCACGCATGTAAAATATGTTATATTTTTCAAGTGTAGTTTTACATACCGTTATGTTGAACCATAGCAGGTTTTGCCATCTGGTTCTGTACCTGGGGGCCCTATCGGCCCTGTATGAGCTAAGAGGACAGCAACATTTATCGTTCATGCAATACGGAATGTTGCAAATAGATACGTGGATCTGTATAATGAAAATAAAAAACAAAGTTTGAGCATAAAATACATTTCTCAATTACACATGTTATCTACTTTTCTATGTTTATCTAACGGTGCCCTGCAGGGAAATAACTAGCTATGCTACATGCTAAAGTTAGCCTTCCCCTGCACCAATTACGAATTTCACTCGTTTACGGCTGTTAATTATATTTTCAACCTAATCTAGAAAAGCGTATCGGTTTACTATGCGAAAAAGTTATAAGAAGGTAAAAAAAAAAAAAAAACCTTTTGTTGACTTTGTGGGTTTTGGATTGTGGATCGTGTGCCGAACATTTGTGGAAAAACCTCTCAAATTTCTTCCAATCGACCTCTTAACCCCGCTTCTTTAAGTTATACTAGTGATTGCGAAAATAGCGCCCCCTTCATTTCCGGAATGCAATAGTCCCATTTCCAAATAAGGTATGGGACTGACAGTGGTCCGTCCCCGCCACTTTGCTGCAGTCACTCACACAACGAAGATAACAGGTCTGAGTGTGACTCAAACGTTTTCTCGCGGGACAGGAAAGTCCCGCGAGACAAAAACACGAGAATACGAGATTTACTGGTTCTGTCAAGACATTTAATAGATATTTCAAAGGCCAACTTCCCTTTTAAAAATATATTTAGTACCTTTTAAAGCCTTAATTTTAAGAATTTGTGGACTAAAGAGTAATAAATACCTTTAAACATTTATTTTAAATGATTATGCCAATGGTGAATTATGCCAAGATAATTATTTCTGAACATGAAATAATTATTTTGTGAGAGATTATCCTTAATCCTTTTTAAATATAAATATTTCTCTTGTTAACATATTACTTTTATAACTTCATTTTGATGGATTTATTGCACTGAAAGGTTTCAGTGCAATAAAAAGTGCACTGCAGTGATGCACTCATAAGGTGAAAAAAAAAAAAAGAAGGTTTGATCGTAGATTCATCAGAACCAACAGGCTGCCTCCCAGAAAGCTGTTCTGCCTAGCAACAAGACGAGCAGGTGTATGTCAACGTGTTTTATTGGTTTGTTGCCAGCAAGGGCAGCGTTGTAGCAAAGGTTCTTTTCAGATGAGATACTGATAAAAAAATTTTTGTGAAAGATAAATAAATTAAATCATCCAATCAAACACATGAACTCAAAGGAGTAAAAAAAAAAAAAGAAGAAACCCCCCCCCAAAAAAATAACAACTCCCACCCCAACCCTAAACAAATTTGAGTTATTGCCCCAGAAACAAGCTACACACAAGTATCTGCAGCAATCCTAAGGATAGAAATAAGAAACATCAAATTCGGCAATAATAAAACTTCTTCAGACAGTAGTAAATATCATATCCTTTGCATCTGAAACCACATGGTTTGAGATGCAACCATGTGGTTTCAGATGCACCACATGGTATTTAATAAATGCCACTTTCCTAAGCACCTCTCCGTGCTTAGTGGTTACCAGCTAAGCTGATTTGAGTCCATCCAGGAATGTAATATGAAGTGTCAGTTTATCTCCTGTATTCACAGTGAGTAAGCAAATAAATAAACAACGCTTAGGTTGACCCTCATGGAGTTCACCAGGTCCTCTTCCACCAAAAATGTTCCCTTTAAGCTGAGCAAGCGTCAATATATCTAAATAATAATAATAATAATAATAATACAAGGTGCAACTTCTTAGCTTTCCTGAGGTTTTTCAGTGCAATTTCAACCAGAGTGCACGGTACTGCTGGGCGATAGCCGCACACGCGGTTCTCATCCGCCTGAGGTCATCGTCTAGGTGAGGTAAAAATTCGACAGCGAATGAATGATGGTTCGGTTTCAGTTCTGAGGGGTGGAGTAGAACGAGTGGTGCTGGTGGCTCTGGTCTGCAGGGTTGTTGGCAAACAGGAGGGGCGCAGTCTCCGATCCGTACCAGCTGGAAGTACGAAAACGAAAATAGAAAAAAAAAAAAAAAAAAACAGATGACTTAAAGCTCACACAATGTGATGAGTTACAGCAGAGCAAACTAGCATTAGGGTTAGGAATCCAAACCTTGACTGTTTTCCCTTTTGGCTGAAATTATTACACAAACATCTAATATTTATCTTTTAATCGTTTGAAATTAAAACTGAACAAATGGTCTGAAAAAGGCGTTTATGCTGTTAGTGTTAAATTTCTGAGTTCACGCCTTCAAATCATTGTGATTTGAAGGGCTCCCTCCCTTGGGGGCGCCACAGCTCAGATATCTGTTCTCCCACGTAAACATGCAAACGTTTACAGTTTTCTTAAATCTCCAGTTCGGTGGGAGTTTTTATAAATAATTGCTTTTAGTGATCAAACTCCTTTTTTGTGCGGACGAACGGCTGAAATGCAAAAAAATTGTACTCATTTTCCCAGATATCTGGCTACGGATAACTGAGTTCATGGTTCTAAAGCGAACAAACACAATGAATCAAAAAAGAAAAAGCTTCTACTGCGTGTCTCTATCGGTATCACCTTTGGTTCTGAGCGGGGCTGCGAGCCCACGGAGCCGGTATTTCATCGTCGCTGCCTTCTGGGTCGTCGAAGAAGTACGGACGGGGAAGGACCCTGTTGTTGATGTCCAAGCTGCTGGTCTGTGGAAAACGGACGTATGAGGACTGGGAACAAGAGAAACACAAAAGACTGTGGGTCTGGAGAGCGGAGCTCAACCTCCTGAGTGGGCCGGCGGACTCTGAAGAAGAGGATGAGGAGGCTGGTAGGGAGCAGCTCCCAGATGAAGAGGATGGCACCGAACGCCAGGTAGCCTCTGTCGCCGAGTTCGCTCTGCAGGTCAGCCTGGAAGTACAGTTGTTTTTTTTTTTTTGTTGTTGTTTATTTTAACAATTTACCCAACAGTTTGATGACTCGGAGGTGAAAATGCTCCGTCGGGAAGCACCTGGTCGGAGACGTTGTACCAGTCGTAGTCGAAGGACTCCACCTTGTAGCGCTGGGAGAGGAAGAGGACGGTCAGGTTGTAGCAGGCCCGGCTCAAGAACAGCAAGATGACAGCGGCTCCCAGAGCCGCAGTGCGGCACACCGTGGTTCCCTAGAGACAGGAAACACATCACTCACCGCTCCCGTTAACACACATACACGCATACCACCTCCCAGGAACACAATTTGTACCATCGCTGGAAGGTAAACAGCAATCAGTAATCCGACACGCACCGGTTCTAAACAAGAACTGCTCCGCTGGTTTGACTGAGCTAATCAGAGACACTGAAGGCCGCCAGGGTTCTGATCATCACTTCACAGAACTCAGGCAGGTTTAGAGACGTTTGACAACACAGAAATACAAATTCAGTGTGAGAAATTAGAGCAAATAGATATTTCTACTGAGATCTGGATTTAAATATGGAACCTGAAAAAAAAAAACAGAGACCGGACAGTAGGAAGGATGGCAAAACAGAAGGATGGATAGATGGAGAGGTAGATAAAAGGAAGGAAAGAATGAATGTTTTGGATGAATTAAAGGAAGGAAGGATGTGTTAAAAGATGGATAGAAAGAGGGAAGAAAGGAAGTAATGAAGCAAAGATGGATGAATGGCTGGATGAATAAAAGGAAGGAAGGACTGATGGATGGATGACTGCATGAATGCATAAATGGATGGATGGATGGATAGATAGACAGATGGATGGACGGACAGGTGTCTGCACCTTGCTCATGAGGTAAGGGCTGAAGGAGCGCGGCTGCCTCGTGAGCAGCAGCAGCGTGGCGGCCAGCAGCACGGCCTCCATGATGAACAGCAGGTCGTTAACGATCACTCTGACCAACACCAGCTTCCAGGTGCGCTTGCCCTTCTCTCCGCTGCTGCCTCGCTCCCCCAGAGCGGCGCACGTCACATTGATGCAAAGGAAGATCACACTGATGGCTCCGTAGGCACACCGGGCCACCCATCTGACAATGACACACACACACAGGTTGATACTAAGAACCAGTGCAACACGACCCATTCCAGTAGAAGGTTGTTCTTACAGCTTTGTGTCTGAGGCTGCGCTGATCTTCAGGAAAACCTGCGGAGCAGCAACACAACAGAAACCTTTCAACAAAACTGAAGCCACATCGTTTCCCACAATCCTCCCCGAAAACTGACCTGGGTGAAGTAGAGGTTGATGAGGCTGAAAGTGAAGAACTGCAGACACACGGGGAGCAGTAGAGCAGCCAGAAGGCGGCGGCGGGCAGGTGGTTGGCCTGAACCGTGTTGTGGAAGTAGAAGGAGAAGAGTGTGGTGCGCAGGCCGGCCCAGAGCAGGCACAAGAACAGGAACAGGCTCTGGTAGCTCCAGCGCTTGTGCTTGTAGACGAACAGCAGCCACAGCTGCACGTACACCACCAGGAACAGGCCGCCGTACAGGGCGGTGTACAGAGCGGTGAAGCCCAGCTGGACGGACGGGGCCACGGTCGGGGGCGACAAGGAGGAGAAGGAGGAGTTTGGAGGAGGAGGGGAAGCGGCGGTGACTGGAGCCTCCATCGGAGCGGCGCAGGGATCACTGAGCGGCCATCGTCAACGCGGGACTTCTGGAGCCTTCACACCGAGGATCTGGTGGAGTGGGGGACACATCCACAGGGAGGTGTCAGAACAAAAATGGGATGTTATGGAGCACATATGGTGACATGGACAAGAAAAAAAAAAAAACCTGAAGCCACAACTTGTAATGAAGTCGTTCCCACAATTTTATTTTCCCTCCGATGTCACCAAACGGGCCCCGGATACCAGGGATGCAGCTATCCAATAAGCGACCAGTAATCCCTTATTCTGTCAATTAGTCTGATTGCATCAACAATTTGGCAGATTTTTCATTCAACCACTTCAAAAGGTTTTTTTTTATACAATATTAGAAATACTTTCAATATGCTAATAAAGAAGTTTCTTTTTGAATGAGAAAATAAACATTTTGTTGCCAAGAGGTCAATGACAGCATTCCTTTAGTGAACGTCTAATTATTTGTAGCAAAAATATACATATACGTAAATAAATAGTCTTTTCTGCTTGACTCAACATCAACACAATATCAGACTAATCTGGTGATTATTTTTCAGATTAAGAGATTAATACCTGGATAGCAAAAGGTGCTTAATAGTCGTTTCTCTTTTTGCGGAATTTGAGCCAGGTGAAGCTAAAGCTTTCCCACTCGAGGAGTTCTGGGTTGAACATATTTGTACACAAAGTTTTATTGTTTTTTTTTTATCTTAAATGTAAAAATGTGTATATTTTTTGTACAGTTTTTGGCTTAATTATGTCTCGGAATATGTGGTTCTTTCAAATGTTAACAATTAATTAATTGCTAAATTAGTTGACAATTATTTTAGTAATTGATTCATCGCGATTAATCGTGTCAGCCCCACATTCAACAATGACGTCTCGCCAAACTTATATATTTATTTTTCTGTGTTGACTGCCACTCCCGCCCGAGTCGTGGATGTCAGAGTTGCCATGGAGCCCATGGACTGCTTCTCTGATTAATCACTCCAGGTGGACGGCCATGTTTACTGCAATTGTGCAACACTCTTTCCAGAGCAGGGTCTCTCTTTTTCTCTCCCTCCCTCCCTCCCTCACTCACTCACACAAACACAAAGTCAAAGAGCTGGAGAAAATTGTAAGAGAACAAAAGAAATGTGAGATTGCCACTTGCAAACGACATGCAGATAGTGTATCGGGCCCAGAAGAGGAACTGGGCATTTTTGTCAAGGAAAAACAACACACAATGGATAAGTAGTAAACAGCTGAGTGTGATGGCTGTTTGCACAATCAGATTGAAGAATCCTCAGCATGAACCTGCGTGAGTTTAAAAGAGCTCAGCATGTTTACTGGAAATTCTCCAGGTGAAAACAATGAGAAGGAATGAAGAGCATGCAGTAGCAAGTCAGCGCCTTTGAAAACAATCTGAAATTGTGTTATTTATGCTTGTTTTTTTGGCTCCCAGTATAAATTTGAATGTTTGTCTATGAAATGAGACATAAACGATGCAGAATGCATAATTACTTCCTCCGTCAGTGGCAAAGATCAGAGTATAAGAGGTCAACTGGGGTGGAAAATGAAAATAAATATATCTGCTGTAAATACACTCATTTTTCAGGAGGTGTGTTTCTAAAGAGTTTTATCTTTTAACGACATTTTCATGACAATCTTAGTTATTATAAACACAAACATTTACTGTATGGCCACATACAGTAAGGTGACTTACTGTCACTGCCACTAATCGCACAACACCATCAATGCAGCAGACTTTCAGTTTCAACCAAATGGATTATATAACACTTTATAAACCTGTGTTTGACTATGTCAAAGTTGAATTTATCGCACATTTAACAAGTGAGACAAAACTCGGTGAATTGCGGTAATCTCTGAAGCCCACATCACCCGACAGGACTGACTTTACTTTGGTTTTTGTTACATAAACAACCCGACTGTTGCGTTCAAGGTGCTGAACCTCAAGCTAACCACTAACACCTACGTTACATCTCTCTGCGCTTCCGCCTGCCACTCACGCCATGCTAAATTTTGTAAAAAATAAAAATAAAATAGTAATACGAATTTCACCCGTAGATATAGAATCGACGACAACAACAGACCTTTTCGCCTCAGGTGAACATGGAGCTGAAGAATGAGCAGCCGACCGAAGACGGTAATCCCTTCCAGCCGTGTGTAACGTCTAAGAGGCGGAGCTTTTGTGACGGCGCACCGGCGCGTCCGCCATATTGTGAGTGGCGAACTCGCGTCGAAGAACGCGGAGAGTTTGTTTGGAAAAGGGAAAGTAAGGTTCTTGCCATTGAAATGGACTCTTTTCGTTTTATCCAAAAAGTAATGCTAATGATTACGTTCGTTTCTGCTTTTGATATGTTTTAAGTACAAAAAGTGTGTTACGTTTTAGAACCAATGCTGATGATCACTGAGACAAAAACAAACTGTATATGTGTAAATCAAAGTAAGACAGAAACACCAATAAGACACCAATAAAACTGTGAACTAAAATATGATCTACTATATTTTATTTACCATAATTCAACTGCATTTAACTGAACTATTCTATTTGATCAGAAAACTAAAGTGAAATCAGGCTTATTTTTTTTGGCAGCATGGGGAATCCACAAAGTGCTTTGAAAAGGCAAAGGAAAGACGAAAACTTTCAGAATTTTATTAAAAGAGAGTTTAATATGCCACAAACCTCAGAACATTCTAGAAAAATAGAATGTTCAAAAATACATATAGTAAAGGAATAAAAGAAAAAAATTATGACAAAATACATATCAAATCAAATTTGATATTCAATTTCAGGGTGTTTTTCTAGTCGATCGAGGACATTGTACAAAAAACAAGCAATATATAGAGAACAAATAAGAAGGCTGAACAATGTAATAAATACGATAAGATTTAACAATTAGAAAATAAAGGGATTCATAAATTTAAAAAAGCAATTCTGAAGTGGTATGTATTAAATCTGCATTAAAGGTTGATAGTGATTTCATGTTACAGAGAGTGTGTTTCAAAGATATGAACTGCGAATTAAATATAGGTTCATATTTTTTTTGTTTGTTTGTTTACATGATAAATGTTTCAGGTTTAAAATCCCACTCCCAATATGGCTGCGACGTTCCCAACTGACGTCCGTGCGTCAACTACTGCTATGTTCCAACCGCCAATCAGCGTTGACAGGAAATCGCGGTTACTTCAAGTTGTTGTTTATGTATCTCCGCGAAGGACGACCCATTCAAATCCCACATGTCATCTTCAGACCACTACTGACTGCTGTATTTATTAAAAAGCCCGACAGGTTCTCTTAATAACATTACGTCTGAAGACCGCTGCTGTGGCATTCGTTTCGCCGCCGTTGGCTCCTTCTCATTACTGTTGACGTTCCGCTCCAACCGTTAACGCGCCTCCGTTCCACAAATCTGTTCGCTGCATTGTTAAAACCGCTCCAGGATGCCGATGGTGCTTCGGTCCAGACGGTCGAATCGGGTCGAGTTAGAGCCGACGCCGAGGCGGAGGTCGACACGCCCGCATCTGAATCGGCATTATGAGGTGGGTACTTTTATTACTCAGTCTTTCCGCCTCCTCTTCCTCCGCCGCTGCCGCTGCTGCTGCTTGCTGAGAACTACAAAAAAGGAGGACGGCCACGTAGCTCGCTCGTTAGCGTCAACGGCAGTAGCAGCAGCGACGTTTATGGCAAACTACTTTTGTCTTTTCTCTCTTTAAAAGGGGTTATGTTTGTACCACTGGTGCCAACTGCTTTAATTCTCACGTCAGAACTACTTGCCGTTTTCGTATTAGTTTATTTAAAGCAGTTAGCTTAAGTTAACTGTACGAAGCTAACCTTAACTGCACCTTTAAGGGGGAGCCCCCCTTCCTCTCCCGTACTACGGCCTCAAACTTTATACTCTATAACCCCAACACTACAGCGTTATGGTAAGTTATTTCGTAATTTAATAAGTAGTTTTCGCTCCCCCCACCTCAATATTACTAACTTATATTACTGCCGTAGCTTTAAACACGGCCAGCAGTCGTCTGTCAGTGTCCCACTGCGGACGGCACGTACGGCATATTCAGTGTCGGTCGGAAAGTGCTGCACCCCATTAGCTGATTATTACCAATCCGTTTCTGTCAGGAGGCTGATGAGTCAGAGCCAGAGGCCACCCCGAGCCAAGTGATGGAGAGACACGAGGCAGAGCTGGAGGAGGAAGCTGCCGAGGAGACGGACCAACGGGTAAGAGGTCCATCACTGAAGAATGAGACGATTTCTACTTTGTAACGTGGCCCGTTACGACAAAACAGCAGTGGCTCCCTGCTGGAGACGCTGGTCATTAACGGGAAGTGTCTTTATCTATAACCCAGTTAAATATTAAACTAAGTGGGTTTTTTTTTTCATTAGATCAGAATGGGCCAGTTGTGAAAGAATACACTAATAAAACCCATTAAGAGGCTGCTAAAATATCAATACAATTTAATAATATTGAATGAACTGATTAGTCCCTCCGGAAGTTATTGTTATTAATATGATAATATTATTATTTTTTATTGTTTTGCAGATTTGTGGCGGCAATTTAAAATTATTTCCCCTAAAAAATGTTGAGATATCTCCGCTTAATGTGACGGTTAATGTGACTTTTTGTTGCTTTTCACATCAATCACAGACTATAACTCCACGTCAACTAAGTTTGGGGTAGAAGTAAGAAATACCGCCACCTGCAGGTGGGAGTTTGTCCGTTAAACCCAATGTTTTTAGCAAATTTCGTGGAAAATTTATAATAAACTTGTAATTGGGCATTAGGGTTAAAAAAAAGAAAAAGTGCGGGGGATCCCAATATTGTTTTGCATACATTTTCACGTGGACGGACCGATTGATGTAATTTGGTAGTATACAGATAAAAACTGCATTGATTTTATTGATAAAATAATATTTGAGCAAATTATCTTGAAGGTTGTATTTATGCGTCCCTCTGGAGTCTAGAGGGCCACATAAAAAGCAACAGAGGGCCAGATTTTGGCCCTCTGTAGACTGTTTAAATGTGTTTCTTTTTTAAACATGTGCTGGGGCTTGGAGGTGGCCCAGCTTAACCCTAATCACTTAAACTGTTTTCCTTTCACTCAATTTTCCATTAACATGCTCAGATACGGAACAACAGTTGCTCTTTGTAATCGGTCTTGTATAATTTACTGATCAGAGAAACCATATTTCTCTGCATTTCCATGATCTGTAAGCCACAATCCTCAAAACAAACACACACATAAACACAATACCTTGCTTTGTGTCTGCTTAATCTGTATGAGTTTTAATTTTTCAAACAAATGATTGAAATTAACTTGTCACTGATACTTGTAGCCTTTATTTTCTTCAATACTTAAGCTAGTAGAATCAGAACTGTATTGTGTGAGTAACCTTCTTCCATTGGCTCCTTTCTCCCTTTTGAATCGTGAAGGCCGTCTCTTTGTTGAGGAAGCTCAGTGTTTGCTCGGTTCTCTGCTTTGTTTTGCTTCCCGTCAGATCTCAGCAGGTCAGACTCTCACCTGCTGGACGGCTTCAGTGGGGAGGGATTTACCAGCTCTGAACCGGAGGAAGGTTAACTCTAAACACACTTTTACTGCAGAAGGAAATGTAGGCTTTGTTTGGCATTGATGGAGTAAACTCAAAGTTAGCGATGGGTGGACGATTTTCTGATTTGGTTGATTCCAATTAGAACTGCAAACCTGTCTGTTTAAAACATGCAGTGCTGAAATTTGTTCTATTTGTTTTTATACCTTAGCATTTGTAATGCAGTGCTGCTTCAGGTGTTACTCTTTTGTCATTTCTTTGAAAAAGAGACTCCTTAAAAGGTGTTTTTGATGTCATTGTTGAATTTGATTGGAGGGAAACAGTTTAACGTCTTAAAGATAAACATAAGACAGTAGTGGTGGTTTGAAAGTGCTGCATTAATAGTAGCATTATGTAGTGGCATGGATGGATGAGAATATTACATTTTGGCCCAAATTGTGGTTAATTGAACATGAATCATGTTGGTTTGTATGAACTTCCTTTATCAACAGATTCTTATTGAACTATTGTCGCTCCACTGGTAGATTTTAAGTCGTAACATGGAGAATTCATTATTTAGTTCTGGTAAAAGTGTTCACCTGTAATCCTCTCATTATAACCTTGAAGCAAACAAAGTAGTGTTTGAAAGTAGTTGAGCAAAATTATGCAGTTGCTTTTTTTCCCTTTTTACAGAAAAGCAACAAACCTTTCTGCAATTTCAAAATTATGTAAAGCGCAAAAGCAAAATCTTTTCTTATCGCATTTAATTTCTTGAACAGTTTATTGTCCAGTAAAATTTGTTATTGTGACAGGCCTATATGTGATATTGTCTCTTTCTTACTGTTTAATGTTTAGCATTTACAGGGGGAAAAAGCCTGTTTTAATTTATGTTTTTAGACTATTTATATTCTGCTCAAAGAGAAGTTTCCAGCCATCTCTCCAGCAGGAGTAAAGATGTAAATGCAGCTCCGAAATATCTTGAAATGTGACCTCACACCGCCGATGCCCTAAAGGAACAGTATGTTGCGGTTGCCATGGAGTCTCCTGCATATTTATGAAATGTTAACTGCAGAGGCAGAGCAGGTGGAGCTCTGAGTCTATGAACTTTGAATGAATTGATCCTGTAGTCATGGTGGTGCCATGTGAGCAAACAAACACTGTTAAGCTGCGGTGGGCCAGTTCATGCAGCTAATTTGAATGGGTGTGTGCTAGTCATTTCTGTGCTACAGGAAGATAGAACACTGAGCCAAACTTGGCGTGGCTGCTGTTGACGATGTTACATAGTTCTTAGTGTCTTACCATGGTGATATTCAGAGTCAGAGCTTTGTAGTCAAACGATGCATCTGTCTTCCTCAGGAACTGAAGGGTTGCCGGGTTGTTCTGGATCCACTCCACATAGACGAAAGGACCCAGAGAAAAGAAATCGAGGAGAAAGACGATATGAACCGAAAAGGTGGGAAACCAGTCTCCCGAATCCCCACTTACCAGAAGCGACCGGGCAGCGGAAATCAGTCTGCCGAGCGACCGGGCAGCAGAAGTCCTCAGCGAATGGGTGGCGGAAGTCAGGCCGCCAAGCGACCCGGTAGCGGCAGTCCGCAGCGAATGGGTGGCGGAAGTCAGGCCGCTGAGCGACCAGGCATTGGAAGTCAGGCCGCTGAGCGACCAGGCATTGGAAGTCAGGCCGCTGAGCGACCAGGCATTGGAAGTCAGGCCGCTGAGCGACCAGGCATTGGAAGTCAGGCCGCTGAGCGAATGGCAGGTGGAAGTCAGGCCACCGAGCGAATGGCAGGTGGAAGTCAGGACGCCGAGCGAATGGCAGGTGGAAGTCAGACCACTGATCCTCCTTCTCCCAGAAAAGACGGCCCCGTTCACGTAGCACAACCTTCTGTCAGAGCCGGAAGTGCGAGCGTGGAAAATTTAAAGTCCAAACTCCCCGAGGTCGGAGAATCGGCGCTGCCTCCTCCGTCCGTCTGTGTTCCCAACTTTATCACGCCCTCAATGTCCGGCAACGTGGAACATGCTGCCGCAGCGGATCACACCTCTGCCATCGGCGCCCCAAAAACCAAGAGTATCTCAGAGTTTACTCAGGGTGTCATGATCGCCAGCCCCAGACCTCCTCTCAGGCCAGAGCAAGATATGAACAAACGCTCCAAAGCTAAAGTGGGTATCACACCAGAAGGACTTCTGAGTTCCATCCTGCAGGAGAGTGTTCTCAGCCTGAAGCCAGACGAAAAACACCCAGGGATGACCCTCTCCGCCTGTGGAGACACAGAGAAATCTGAAGAGAAGGCTGACATTGCCGTGGTCGAGAAGACGGAGTGCATTATGGAAGAAGAACCGCCTTGGGAGTCGGTGAAAGCAACCGAGTCCCGGAGCAGCCGATCGTCTTCGGATGCCGACCTGGCAACCGAAAGATCCAAGGGCAACGAGTTTGAGGATATCAAGGAACATCAGGAACCGCTCGAAAGCCAAACAAAGCTTCCAGATTCTGAAGTAGAAGAACCCTGTATGGACGACTGCGCCTCTTATGAGGAACCAAAAAAAGCAGCCGGTGGGAAGACCACCCAGTCCACTAAGGTGAGTTTCACTTTCCTTCATAAAGACTTGTGGGATGCAACAAATAGAGCTTTTAAAGCAGCATCAGCATGTTATATTAGCGCCTAGGTTTACAGAGACAGTCTCCATGCCTCTTCCTGAGACAATACACAACAGTACCTTAACAATAATATTTCCAAATCCAGCATCTTCCATGACAAGACAGATGTAGAACTCTGCTGTACTCTGTTTCTTGCTCTCTCAACATCTGGTTAAAAAAACAAAAAAACAACTTCATTTAATCAGTGTATTCAACTGTAAGATCTTCTGTACTTGGCAACAACTTCCACAATGGACAACGTTGCCATCACCTGCATATACAGATTGGGAAAAGATCAAATTTTTAGAGTTTTGGACCCAGACTTAAGTCCGTCTATCAATGTTTTCATGGCCGTGTGAACTTCTTCAGTCATACTTGAAGGAATCTGGCCACACCCTGCAGTCAAAGCTGTGGAATGCAGGACGGTTGCACGCCGTGTCGGGTTCGAGTCACGTGCGTCTCCGTCTTTGTTTTGACAGAGGTCGATGTGCTCCGCTCTCTCTCTCTTCCTTTTGCTGCTGGTGGGAGGGCTCGGCCTGCACGTCTGGCTCTATGGGCTTCCCACGTCCGTGGCTCAGCTGGCGGCGCAGCTGCAGCTGCACCGGCTGGAGGGCATCGGATTGATGCCGGAGCACTGTAGCTCAGACTGCCGGTAAGTGTTATCAGAAAAGGGGTTGACCAGTCAGAGGTTTGGTTCCTCCCAGCCACATGATGTGAAAGATGTCCCAGGATGTCCCTCTGTGCTCTGCAGAGTGCAGCTGGTGGAGAGCATCCCCGTCAGCCTGTACCCGTCCTCCTCGTCGCCCGGGCCGAGCATCGCAGACAGCTGGCTCCGTCTGCTGGACGAGGCCAAGAGCTCGGTCCACATCGCTGCGTTTTACTTTACTCTGCGGGACAGTGACGTCCAATCAGCCGACCCCTCAGACTCCCAGGTGAGTACTGACCCTTTGCAACCATGTAAGTTAATCACGGCATGGCAACATGGTGGATGTTGTGTTTTTGTCTCAGATCATGTTAAAAGTTACAAATATTGGGTGACGCATGAGCAGGCATTGTAGGTGCAAAGACGGGACAATTCAATGTGTCGGCTATAAACCTAGCTTAATCCGTCGTAGCTGTTACTGGTGTTTCAAAAACCCTGTTTAAAATAAACACATGGCACTTAGCCTGGTGGGGGGGCCAAGTGAAGCCTGGCAGCTCACCAGGCTTTTAACACATTCTGAATGTGTCGAGACGTTTCTTTTGCAGTGACCGTACACTGCTATAAATTACGCTCAAAGGAAACCCTGAAGGGTTTGTCATTGTTTCGTGTTTCTGCGTTGCGCAGGGGAGGAAAGTCTTCGATCAGCTCAAGAAACTTGAATCCAGAGGCGTGAAACTCCAGATTGCTGTCAACGCCCCTCAAACCTCAACGCAGGACACAGCAGAACTGAGCGCAGCAGGTAGGAACCCCGATCACGTTCCGGCTACAGCACCATGTTGCCGTTTCAGAGCTGTGTTCTCAACGATGATCCGCCATGTTGTTTCCGGAAGGCGCACAGGTCAGAGAGGTGAACCTGAGCGCCATGACTGGAGGCATCGTTCACACCAAGCTCTGGGTCGTGGACCAGAAGCATTTCTACTTGGGTAGCGCTAACATGGACTGGCGCTCTCTCAGTCAGGTACAGCAGCATGGAGATTTAGAGCCACTCCTCCAGATTGTGCTGCAGGAGAAATGTGTTTTATAACCTTTTCAAAAGAATTTAACCTAATGTACGGAAGTTTCCCATCCTTTGGTTGAAATGTAATTCAATGGGCTGATCATTCAGCTGATTCATTTTGAGAGAAAAAAAAAGTCTTGCATTTCCATTGTATTTAACTCTGCAATAGAAATGCAGACCGCACTTTTATGTTCAAAACATACAGAAAATAACTTATTTTCTTCCACTTTAGAAGGATGCGCTGTTGTATATGGAAGCCCATTTCTGCCACAAAAGAGAAAAACTAAAAGCCCAAGAGAAAGTCATAATTTCAAGTTTTACAATACTAATTATGAAAATAAGTCATATTATTGAATGTTAATATCAAAATTACAAGAGTAAAAGTCACAATGTCAAGTTTTATTGTCATAATTACAATGAGTCATTTATGAGAGTAAAGGTCATAATAAAAGTGAATCAATTATTTGAATAAAAGTCATATTAGAATTATTAGAATAAATCATATATACAAGTTTTAAAGTCATAAAAAAAAGTTATAGTTTTCAGTTTTAAAATTACAAGAGTAAAAGTCATAATTTAAATGTTCAAAGTCACAGTTATGATACATAAAACCATAAGTGAGATTGAAAGTCAAACTGTCTCTCTAAGGAGGCTCGTCCCTGTGAAAGCCCATATATCACAATCGTAAAATTATGACTGGGAAAGTGAAAATTATGTCTTGGTATCTCAAAATGTTAACTTTAAAACTCAAAAAATGGGCTTCCAAATAAAAAAATAAAAAAAAGAAAAGAAAGGACAAAAGTTTAAAATGTATGAAAACTTTGGCTTGTCTAAAAGCGATTATTGGCGGCAGGTTTTGTTTCATTTCATCATGTTGTGTAAACCTTAGACTGTATCTGCTCAAGTTATTTTCAATAAGACTAAACTCCACTGCGTTGCTTTAAGAAAACGGACACAATCGATCCAGATTTTCCTTCCTCCTCTCTCTGTGACCTTTTGCCCTGTTCAATAGTGATATGCGCTGCTGTAGAATGACGTGTCAAAGAGTTTGTGATGTTAATATTGCACACGATGAGAACAAATCATAACCTGAAAGTTAAAAAAAGACTTTAATGCAGATGTGTTTGCAATGTATTGTTCATATTTTTCCTTCCATTCATAACTGTGTGTGTGTGTGTGTGTGTGTGTGTGTGTGCGGCAGGTGAAGGAGGTGGGCCTGTCAGTGGAGGACTGCAGCTGCTTGGCTCAGGATGCCTATCGGCTCTTTGGGGTGTACTGGGCCGTCGCCCAGAGCGGCTCCCTCCCTCCGTTCTGGCCCGCCCGCCTGTCCGCTCTGTCCAGCGCAGACCAACCTCTGGACCTGAACTTTAACGGAGTCCCTGCTCAGGTCTACCTGTCTGTGAGTCCACCGCTCGTCTTGTTTCTTATCAGCTTTTATGTTCCCGGAAGCCCAAACCTGTGTGTTTTTTGTCTGTTTGTTTGTTTGTTTTTCGCTCGTCTGCCTGCAGAGCGCGCCACCGCCCATCTCCACCAGAGGGCGCTCCGACGATCTGTCCACCATCCTGTCTGTCATCGACGACGCCCAGAGGTTCATCCACATATCGGTCATGGACTACCTCCCTCTGTCTCAGTACACAGAGCCAGTACAGTACGTCCAACCAGTTGATTAAACGCATCAAACTTTTCTTTCTTTTTTTTTTAAACTTTCTTTGTGTCTCTATCCTGCAGGTTCTGGCCCGCCATCGACTCCAGGCTGCGTGCCGCGGCGTGCACCAGAGGGGTCCAGGTCAGACTGATGGTCAGCTGCTGGGAGCACTCGCCGGCCTCCATGTTCATCTTCCTGCAGTCCCTGCTGGTGCTCAGCAGGGCTCCGCTCCAATGCAACATCGACGTGGTGAGGTTGTCGTTGGCTTTGTCGCCAAAACCACACAAGTACTGATGATGAGGAAGTTTATAAAAACAAAAGTGACTTTAATCTTGCTTCTGCTTGCAGAAAATCTTTACAGTGCCATCAACAGAGCAGCAGATGAAGATCCCCTTCGCACGTGTCAATCACGCCAAATACATGGTGACAGACAGAGTTCTCTACATAGGTATGCTGCACAGAATCATGACTTTATGTGCCGGGAAGCAGAGCATTAATCTTTGGCAATACTTCATCCGAAGCCAAAGTGACACAAATTGTTAGGTGGTTTCAGATCGTTCATATTGACACACACCTTTCGTAGGACGGAAACTCCCAGTTCTGTGTCCTACGACGGAGCTTTAGGGTCGTTGTAAATAGGAAAAGAAGAATAATACATTTCTGCCAAAAAAACAGAGAAACCAAGGAAACTTCAGAGTTTCAAAACCGGGACATTTTCAAAAGTTGCATATTTTTGACGTTTAAAACTCAAAATTTCCAAAATTGAAAAATTTTCAACTTTTGAACCTCAGAATAATCCAAATTTTCTTTCTAGTAAACGTTCCACTTTTCACACTCTGAAGTTTCCTTGGTTTTTCTAGAAAAAACGACCAAAGGTTTATGTGTCTCATCTTAGCACAAAAACTGTTTCTCAAAAAACTTGGGTTTTTCCAAAATTTGCGCTTTTCCATTTAGCAAAAACCCAGCTACTATTCTTCTAATGTTGAACAAAGACAATTTCGCAACTGCTGTGTTTCCATTAAATACAAAACACAATTAAAATCACGTAAATAAGTTTGTCCACGCGATAAGTCGTTAAAAAGTCATACCACGACATTCTCCTCCCACCACTTTCTGTCGTCTTTTTCGTCTTTTCTGCCAGTAGTAACATCCGGTTGCTACTGATCACAGGACTCCAGACGTAAAACATGTTTCCATTGGAATGTTGTGAAATATGAAAAAAAAAAAAAACTCATCCTAGCACAAAAGCTTTTCAAAAACGTTAAGTTTGTTTTGTTTGTTTTTTCAACTTGTGTTTCCATGTAACACTTTCCATAATTCCAATTCGCACAATTTATACGGCCAATAGAAACGTGGCTGATCCATATTTTGAAACTTCGAAGTACATTGTTGTCTGAATCCTGATTCCGTTCTCAGGCACGTCCAACTGGTCACAGGACTACTTCACGCACACAGCCGGCGTGGGCCTGGTGGTGAACCAGACCGGCTCGACCGTAAACCCGGGCCAGCAGACGCTGCCCAGCCAGGCGGAGCAGTTCTTTCTCCGCGACTGGGACTCCGACTACGCCAGCCAGCTCCGTGTGGACGACCTGGACGTCTGTCCCCGCAGACGGGGGTTTGTCCACCAGTGAAGCACGATGCCTTTTAACACGAGCACTCCGGTGGCTCTCGCTACATGAACTTTCCTCTAAAATATACGGATTTGGTTCGCTTCCGACCAAACGGCTGGATTTTAACGCTGCCTCTTGTGTTTTCATTGCTACTGGCTGCCGGCCATTTTTCTGTATATAGTTGCTATTTCTCCTGTTTGAGAACTAGTTGTTTTTGACACTCGATTCGTCTTATGGGTTGAAGTGCACGATTAACATCTGGAGCTTTTTTGTAAATGTTCCCTAAAAAAAAAAAAAGAAAGCCATTATGCCCAAGTTAAATGAGCTAACGCAGGAAGACGACTTTCCAAAGAGGAGTATGCACCAAAGCATTGTTTACACTGCATTAACTATCAACTTTATGTGTCTATTGTTTTTTTTTCTTTTTAAAGATGCTGTAAATTTTCCATTTCAAACACTTGACCCAAAGAGAGAAGTCCAGACTGAATGTGCACTACACGAGAGCCTTAAATCGGATGAGTTTTTTTACCTTGAGCGACTGGCGGACGTCTGTTTCATTGTGTTGTTGATCGCCGCACCGTTTCCTCCGTCAGAGCGTTGGCAGCGTTTACTATTGTAGGCCTGACATCCACTTCCTGTCATCAGCAGGTACGCGGGTCGAGCCGTTGAAATGTCAAACAAAGGGAGCCTCCTGGTCCCGCCTGGAACGTTCATAGAGCAGTTTGTCGAATGTTTCCCTCAAAATAAATTCTGCCCCAACGACTTAGTCATCTTTGAACGGTTCGTTGTTTTGTTTACAATTTTTCCATCCAGTTTTTAAATATCTTCCAATCAAAAACAAATGTTTTAATGTAGGGTTCTATCCAGTCATTAAACGTATATTTGTGTGAAGTTTCTCCTTAAGGATTTTCTGCTCCCATCAGTTACAGCAAAGTCTGATGTAGCCAATCTGCATCAGGACTTCAACTTACCACCTCCATTTTGGTGGACAGTGGCTCTTTGCTGGCGCCCCAAAGTCGAAACCTCTTGCAGTTGTAGATGTTTGTGACTTTTTCTTCAAATCTGGGTGTGGCATGTTGCTTTTTGAGATCATTTAGCCTACTTCATGATGTCAGACGAGTTCTATTTAAGTGGTTTTTATTCCTGTGGGCGATATCGACCGGTTTTGAGTGTGGTCTGTGAAACTGAACCGAAAAAAACAACAGGATGAGCAATTGTATTTTCACACAAAGCCAGGTTGGTTTTGATGTTTTTTTTGTCGCTTTTTTTTTTAACTTAATATATGATTTGTATTTGCTTAAGTTACCTTTAGCTGATGCTCACATTAGTTTGGACTAAAACTCCAGTGTGCCGAATATAATCCAACAAAAACTGGAAAATATTTTTTCAGTACAGCATAGAAAAGATCAAACATTTGCGTAATGTGGTCGCGAGATGTCACACAAAACAATTTTAGCGAGTCACACCTCTGGCCAGACATTTATAATATTCATGGCCCAAATACAGTTTTGATGTTGTACATCTGCACTGGTAAAGGTTGTAAAATTGCGTAATATACAACTTCAACATTTTTTTTTAAATATAAAAGAACCAGGGAGCGTGGCGCGGCGCTGTGGTTGTAGCGGGCGCCTTGAGGTCCAGTTCCGTCTAGGACTCTTTTGGCTCATCTTTTCACCCGTTCCTCTTCAATCTCCTTCCTGTTGGATTACTGTCAAAATAAAGGCCACTAGGTCCAAATAAAAAAACAAAACAAGGACCAGATGGACATGTTTAAATTTGAGTGTAGACTTCCTATAATCCACATATGGCCAAAAATACACACATATTTTTGGCCATAGGGTTATATATATATATATATATATTGTAGGGTTATATATATATATACACATATGCATTGGAATTATTGTTCTGATGGATGCCCCAATCCTCCTCAAGAGGAATGATCTTCAAATGCAGATACTCCCTTACACTGATGCATTGTGAATAACGTAGAGCGTGATAAAAATCACAGCAGCCAGCAGTAAATCAGAGTAATATTTAATTTCTTCACAGCTTTAATGTTCTAAAACTTGAGTCCACACCATCTCAAAAATGTCGTAGGGACACTGATGAGCACATTTTTAGGGACCGTGTATATGAATAATGTCTTTAGTGGACTTTTGTTTACATCCACTACCAAAAGTCTCAAAATGACATGCAGATGCGGAGAATCTCTCCAGGACAGCCCGCTGTTGGGTCACCAAACACGGAGAACGTTCCTGTTGCGTCTCTAAGCTCGTCCTCCGACATCACATCAGCATCGTGATCTGGGCTTTATGCATGAATAAACAACACATTTCCACTTTTCTTTTCTTTGACGACCACTGGTTTAAACGTGTGCGAACATTAACGATAAACAAAACGTTCACGTCCATTAAATCCTCCGTGCGCTCCTTCATTTATTGGTGCTCTCCCCGCTGCAGGCTGAAGAAATGCCGCACATCTTCAGCTGTGTCGGCTCCTGACGGCGCGTACCATCTCTGATTCGGACAGGAGTCCAAGTCCACCTCCATCTGTGTCCAGAACTCATGGGAAGGGGCCGAAAACTTTGTTTCTCATTCCATGGAGAGCTGCACGCTGTCCGTCTGCTGCTGCTGCTGCTGCTGCTGCTGTTCAAACTTCCTAGCTGGAGAGAACGATTACGTCAACAACACCGATGGCTGATTTCAAAGTCTACACATGGTTAACTCGGTGTTAGAGAACTCAAAAAAAAAAAACCTAAATCAAGTTTCCATAGTTTCCGCTGATTTTACCAACTCAAATTTCAGACCGTTGTGAATTGAATCTAAGACCTAAATCTCCACAGAAATGTACAAACGTCGTCCAGCCAACTAGCAATAAATTTGCACTACCATAGCCAAAAAAAAAAAAAGCTAGCAAAGAAGTATTAGCAGCTAGTTAGCCATAGCCACAAATATTTAAGTCTGAGTACGACTTAAATATTTGAATGAAAGAAAAGACTTACGGAAAGAAAAAAATACAACATCAAATAAGTTCTGTCAACAAAATTTAAGACCTGTTATTAACAAATCAAAGGCCAACTTACTTTTTTAAAAGGAATTCAATGCATCTTAAGGCCTTAATTTCAGGCACATGATGTAAGACTTTTTAAGGCTCACCCAGAGAGTACATCTCAAGCTGCTGCCGCAGCCGCACCTTCTGCAGGCTGTCGTAGAAGTTAGGCTCCGGGCTGCTGCCGGCGGTGGGAGGCAGCGTGAAGATCCGCATGATCTTCCTCTTGTTCCTAGCCGGGATCACGACAGGTTTACATAAGCAGCATCAAGACGACAACAAGAACACAAAAGCCTGCATATTGTTTTAAAGACACCAAAGCTTTGGCTCCACACACCACAAATTACATTTACAAGTTTGGTTATAAACTGCCTACAAACAAAAATTTAGCAATTTCTTCTTCTTTTTAACATTGACAGCTATTATATTGTGCATCATAAGGTTTAAAGGGGCAGTATTGTGTATTTTCCAGGCACCCAGTGGCATTTTATAGCACAATCAGGTAACTTCAGGTTTGGGTTTTTTTGTTTGTTTTTTTAAATGCTGTATCAAACATGATTTAAAAGAAATTTGATTTTGCAAATTCACGTCTTGAAATTGGGCCTCTGTCTCTTTAAAAAGCTTCTGGTCTTTTTTCCGAAGCTCCGCCTTCAGGAAGTCGTCGCAACGTTTCTCCTTTAAAGGCCTTTAACATTTTAAATCAGCATTTCACTGAGAAGTAGCTGCACAGACCCAGTTCAACTTTACATAGCACTGCCCCTTTACCGTCATTAAATATTTAAGAAAACATTAATATTGAATACTATTCTTGTGTAAATAAATAACTAAAAACAAACCAAAAAAGGCACCAATATCAAGGTAAATATATCTTGCTCTACTGTAAAACAAATTGACATACGTCATCAGTATACTACACATATTTTGGAGAGTTAACTTACTAATGTATAATCAAAATTTTTACATGAATAGATTGATTCTTTTATGCAGATTAGCGCGGAGTGATACACTGAAGTAGGAGCTATATTTTCACTTTGTCCATGAATTAAAAGAGGCGCAGTGGAGCTTACTTTCTCGCGTAGATGAGCAGGCCGAAGCTGACCAGGATGACCAGCAGGTAGACATTTGTGGCCTCGTTCCAGGCTTCATGCACCGAGTAGTCGATGGAGTCCGGCTGGTTCCCCAGAAGCCCGTGAGCTCCCATCGAAAACGCGACGACAACCCAAGGAGTGGAAAGAACTGGACCGCTCAGCTCACAAACACCGATGAAATACAGCTGGGAGTAAACAAGCACTGCGCCACTTCCGCATCGACACCCGGAAGCACTGCTGCCCTCTACAGTCTGCTAAGAAAACTGCAGCGACAAGGTTTATTTATTATTTTTTTATGTATTTTTTTTATTGAAATAAAGAATCACAATGACAATCTCAAATACAACAATAATGAACATTACAAACAAAATAAAATCACAACTCCTCCTATTAGCAACTGCAATAGAAAATATAGCTAAAACAAGAGATAAAAAAATAATAATTTTTTTTTTTAATTAAGAAGAGGGGGCTAACTGAAGTTTTTCCATTAATTCACACAATTTAATTGCATTTAAGTTCTGCATCTTCTTCAGACATCTGTTAAAGGAGGAAAGTTCATTTTTAAGAGCAGAGATTGAGAGGGAGCATTTTGCATAACGGCATTTATGGATATAGTATTTGGTTATAATCATCAAAACATTAACTAAGAATTCCAATTTTTTTTCTTTGATATATAAACCAAACTGAATTATTTGTAAGGAATTAAAGTCCACATTTATAGACCTAGAAGATAAAAAGTTCTGAGGTTGATCCCATAGGTTTCTTACTTCTTTAAATTCATAAAATAAATGTTTAGTAGTTTCCAATTGAGTTGTACAAAAACCACAATTCCCAACATTGAATTTAAATCTCTCTCTTAAGAACTCATTTGAAGGATATATGTCATTAATTAATTTAAATTGTAACTCTTTATATTTAGGAGGAATTGGGAATTTCAAATAATTAGTCCTAATTTTAGTTATGATAGATTTGTTAAAATGCTGTAAGAGAAATGTACGTTTAGTTCGACCAGGGTACATATAATGTATAGAATATTGATTCAAGAACCTATTGGTGCATTTATTATCTCTAATGTCCACTTGGTCAATTTCAAGCTTGTGAAGTCTTGGAATAGAGAAATTAGAAATTAAAAATTCTCCAAACTTAAAATATCACCATTTTTATCCAATAAATGAGTAATTGACCAGATTTGTTTATTCCACCAATCATTTATAAATATAGATCTTCTACCACATAGAATGGCTCTGTTGTTCCACAGTGGGACATTATGAGGGCTGAAGTTGTGCTTGAAAATTAACTTCCACTGTAACAAAACCTGTTGATGGAAATGTGAGAGTTGTACGGGGAGTTTGGATAATTCAAAATCACATTTTAGAAGCAACTCAATACCACCCACACTTTGAAACACAAACGACAGTATAACAAACCAAAGATCACCATTTTTTAAAAAGGACTGAAGCCATCTTATTTTTAAAGTACCATTCATAATTTCAAAATCAATTGCTTTAATGCCACCTTCTTCGTAATTTTTTAGCAAATCACTTTTATTGATGTAATGGTGTTTGTTTTTCCAAATAAAATTAAAATTTGTTCTGTTTGTCTGTTTTATGATATTTGGAGGAATGGCTAAGGAATAAGCAGGAAACGTCAGTCTGGACGACAAGGTTTAATGTTTTCCTAAATAGAGAAAAACGCCTGCTGGGAGATTTTACCCGACATGCTTTGATAAAGCCACAAGCGAATACATCATCTCACTCCCTTCTTCTTCTCTCTACTAAATTAAAAGACGTTTTAACCTTCAAATGTAGTGATTCTTGCAGCGACTTAATGTTGTTTTTTTGCAACATATTTAAGGACTCACGGAAAAAAAAAAACATCAAATAGTTCTGTCAACAAAATTTAAGACCTGTTTAAGACACTGCAAAATTAGTGATTATCACAAACATTAACATGCCCCTTATTGTCGTCTACTCAGCACATTTTGAATGTTGTCTAAAGTAAAATTGATTCAACCGTAACGTATAACTTTGCCAATGTTTTTAAAATGAAAAATTGTTTCTCAAAATGCATTTTTTAAAAATACTAAAATAAGATTTTTTTGTAAAAAAAAAACAACACAAACAAACCCTCACTCCACTCAGACTTTGATTTTAAGCTCATTTATTTTTCAGCAGTTCTTGGTACCTTATTCACACACACTTTTTTTTCATTTAAAATCACATTTCTTTCAAAATTATTTCAATTTCCAAAATAGAATCTTAATATTTCTCAATGCTACAGAAGACATAAACCTGTTTTTGAAACGTAGCGGTTGTAATTTAGATCTTTATATATATGAACAGTAACATTTCAAATAAATGACAAACGGCAGACGTTGGTGCCGGTAACCGCAGCGGTTTAAACAGCTTACGGTTCAGGAGGAGTGAAAGAGTCGCAACGTAACGGAGAGAAACAAACAAACAAACAAAAAAAAATCTAAACACAAAACGGATAATCTAGAAAAATTAAAACATTAGCTTCGGTTTTCCAAAGAGGCTGTTTTTGTGGCGCCGCATCAACATTTTGTTGAGCTGAAATGTGAAAAAGTAGGAGGATACGACTTTACGTCTGCTGACATTTTTGACTCGAACCATTGAGTGCGCTCACCCAAAAACAAACGGTTGAGTTTCAGAATGCGATGAAACGCCACAAGAACGCCAACATAAGCATATTAAGGGACAAATATAAAGACTCGAAGCTCTAAGAACCAATAACTTCACCCAAAGCAAACTGAGCTGAAGCCGCCACCAAAGCAGGATGTTAGTCTCTATTTACAAGAAATATGAGCCGTTTTAGTAAGAGTAGTATATAAAATGAACTAATTCCTGGCCCGTGGGGGGAGAGCGGTTTAAACATGCAGGGTTTCAGTGCTCCCTCTAAGCCTTGGTGAAAATGAGGCTGCAGCGCCTCAGCGGAGAGAAAGACAGACCAGCTCACTTCCTTTGAAACCTCTGGAATGAAGAACCGTTTCGTTTTCAGCGCCAACAGAACGAAGCCTGAACAAAATGGAAATAGAAAGCAGAGACCGCCCACATGTAAGTAAGTCACAAAACGTGACAAAATGTTTGTCACAGAAATGTATCGTTTGCTGCTGCAACCCGAGCATGTCGTCTAAAGACGTGATTTAAAGCTGCAAGTGTGAAACCTTGATAAAAATATTTTTACAGGTTTGATAAAACTGTTAAGTGTGTCGTGACAGTATGAGACATAACCTGTGAAAAATGTTTTTAACTCTTCTGTTTCCCCAGTATTCACTGCAGAAATACACCACTCAGAAACAACCAATCAGAACCAGGAGGAGGGTCTTAGTGCTGTCAATCAAACCTGTATATGTATATATCTGTCATGAACGCTATCATTAGTTAGCATGGTCATTGATGATAGCAGATAAATGGTTTTCCTGTCACGATAATTTGTTTCTCTGCTATAAACTCCACATACGACTTTTATTTTTGATTTTCACACTTTTACTGTTATTTTGTTTATTTTGCTAATGCTAACAATAGTTAGCAAGGACATTAATGAAGGTGGATAAACTGTTTTTCTGTCACGGTACGTCGTTTCTCTGCTATGAACGCCAAGTTTTATTTTTGATTTTAACTTGGGTTTACTGGGGTTGCTCAGTTTGCTAATGCTGATGCTAGTTAGCATGGCCACCAATGACAGCAGATAATTGATTTAATTCTTAATTTGACTGTTTTTTTTCTGTTCATTTACTTGCACACTCTTGTTAAAAGTAGTTAACCCAGTTGTTTATACTTTTGTTAAGTGTATTATTAGCCAGTGGGGAATATTTAAGATACATTATCTCAAAAAAAAAAAAAAAAAAAAAAAAGTTAAATGTAAAATGGTCGTTGCCATTACATTTGTATGTTTTTTATGCTATGAAGTCTATTTTTAAAAAAGTTTCCGCCATTAGCACGTTCAGCAAGTGGATACACAAGCATGATTGACAGCAATAAGACCCTCCTCTTGCCTCTGATTGGTTGTTTTTTTGCAGCTGGTGGGCGGAGCTTGATTTTCTTCAAACATTATCCGTCTCCTTCCACATTGTCATGGCACAGAGACGGTTTTAACAAACATGTAAAAGACATTTAAAAAGTTACAGACTGCAAATTCAAATATATTGAGGAAAAGAAAAATAATGAAAATGTTTCCATGGAGCATTTTGTAGAAAAAAACAAAACAGTGATTCCTGATCTGCCCTCCTGTCTGTCGTGGTTCTAGTAGCATCAGCTGATAAAAGCTTTTCTAAGCAGCAGTCCTCTTGTTGCTAGCTGTGTGTCAGCTAGCCTGTGGTACTAAGCAGGCTAAACCGTGATTGGTATTTTCTCAAAGCGTCAGCAGCGTCATTACAGCGTTGCAGTAGAAGCACTAGCACGTCGAGCTAAAGTCATAGGCCACTGGAAGCGAAACACTGCCGAGCGCGCGAACTGGGACGAAACGCGCCGGGTTGGGGCGGAAAGCTTGCAGGCCTAGAGGGAGCACTGATTGGTTCACTGGTGTCACATCAGTATGTCCAGGTCGTCTCCGTGGTCGTCCTCCTCCGTCACCCGTAGCGACAGCACCTCCTCGTTCAGGAAGAGGCCGCTCAGGCGCTCCTTACGCGCCTGCCGCTGCTCCTTCAGCTGACGCTTGCGGAGCGCTTTCTGCTGAAGCTTCCGCTGCTTTGATCGCTTCTGGAGCAAGAAGGTAAATAAAATAAAGATTAAAAGAAAAAAAAAAACATCACAATCACAAATTGCAATATCATGTTTCTATACACTTGAGTTCAGAATTATTCATACTCCTGGCAGATTTATGTTTAAACTTTAGCTTTAACTGCATGTTTCATTTGATTGGAACATTTTGGACTTTGTATTGCCTTGTTGCTGAAAATGTGCTATATAAATAAAATTACCTTTAATTTTGGAGCTCATGAGAAAAGACAGTTCAACAAAAATATCAATAAAAACATGTAAAAAATATGGGAAAAAAAGATCAGCAATTACAGTGAAATAAATAAATATTCATGAATTGTTTTTTTGATAAATCTCCATCTTATTTCTGTCAGAGACAGATTTCTTGGTTGAACTTCAACTTCATACATGTTCTAATAACCCTTCAGAAGTAAAACAGTCACATTCAGTTTGTCCCCTTTTCACATTTTGCACTGCTGTAAACCACAGACTCGTGTATTTTACTCAGATTTTATGAGCACACGTTTCAGATTTTAATTTGGAACAGAAATCCTTTTCTTCCATTTCACACTTCCTCACTACTGTAGATTTGTGCACGACATGACAAAGTGTGAGAACTTGTGAGGAGTAGAAAAACAAACATGTTTAAAAGCAGTAAAAGTTTCGTACTTTAGAGTCTCGGATGCGTTCGGCGGCGCTCGACAGGTTCCCGTCGCTGTGAGCTCTGCTGATGTTGCTCCCGCTGCAGGCTGAGGCCGTGCCACCTGCAACACGACGCAAACTCTACATGAAACTGAAACTGCTTTGACCTGTCGAGTTAAATCTGTTTAGGACAAAACCGGAACAAGAGGAACCAGTCGGAGGCTTTGGGAATTCAGGTCGGCCGTGTTTGTTCCTGGGTCTCACCGGCCATAGAGTTGGAGGCCGTGGAACCCGTGGAGGAGCTGGCGGAGCTGACCATGCTGGCGTTGCTGCTGCTGCTGACGCCGCTCACCCCCCCGGTGCTGGCGCTGCTGTGGCTGCTCCTCTTCCAGCCCTCCCTGGTGCTGTTGGCTCTCAGCCGGGGGCTGTGCTCCCTGATGTAGCTCCGCACCTGATGCCGGTACAGGGGGAAAATGATCAGCATTTTGAGGTCATTTTGTACTTAAAAGCGAAAAAGAAAACAAAACAAAAAAAAATTCCCCTCTCTGCATTACGTTAGGACTTGATGGAACGAAACGGATTAAAACGTCTCCATTAAACTGCCTTTCAATTAAAATCTCATTTTTAAATTTTCAAGAGTTTTCAAACTTTTCCAGCTCTGCACTTTGGAGATGAAAACAATACAAATGAACTATTACATGATATCCTTTATTACTCTTATTAATAATATTGTTAATATATTAATATTATGTTTTGAAATGTCTCGCATTCACTTTATGAACCTGACTGGTCTGAGAATAAAACAGTAATTTGACCCAAAAAAATAAAATAAAATCCTCCAATTTCAATAACTTTAACATACAAAATAGAAGTCATCATTTATTTCAATTCCACAGATCAATCAGTCATTGATCCGATAGAAATAATAAACATTCATTACAGTGAAACAATCCAAACAAATTGGGTTAATTTAATTGACTTTAGTTCTCAAATTAAATGCTTTCAATTCAATTTTTCAAAAAAAGTTGCAAAAAACAAAAACATCTCGAAAAACACTCTTGATCAGTTTTCTGGCATTTAGCAAATAGAAATACTTTGAATAATTCTAACAAAACTTCAACAAGTAAAGTTCAGTCTGATTGAACTTCAGAGAGGAAGAACAAAAGATGCATGTTTCTTTATTACGAAAATAACTGATTCCATCTGAAAGTAAGGTTTTTCAAATCTACACTTTCAATCAAACGTTTGATTGAAGTTTATTACAAAATATCAAGAAACCAAGCACTTTTAAAAGCTTTAAATCCCCTAAAACTTGTATTTTTGGGAACTCTGTCGTGTTTCTGACCTGTTTGAGCTTCTCGTCAGTGAGGCAGTTGAGCTCGATGATGAACTCGCTGTCGGTGGGAGAGATCTGAGCGCAAGGGTCGATGATCTTGATGATGTCCAGCTGCTCCCTCAGGCCCATCTCTGTGCTCACCTTCCGACTCAAATACTCTATGTACTCCACCTGGGCGGGACCCACAAACCGCACGTTTAGCTTTTTGTCCCGACCGACGGGAAACGGTTTTGCGTTTCTTTTCCTACTTGCTCGTCGTTGGTCATGGCGCTCCAGGGCAGCTCGTCCAGGTTGCGGTGGGTGTGCGATTTCGGTTTCCTCTTGGAGAACAGACACGGTGAGCTCGGCACGCTTGGGATTATGTCGGAGAGGACGTCGCTGCCGCTGGCGATGTCGCTTCCCGGCAACTGGTGAGAAAAACGAAAAGATCCGCACAGAAATGCAAAGACGGCCTAGAAAAACAAACATCTACCCTCAGAGACCTCCTGAAAGCCCACCTGCCACTCAAATTCGCTGTCGGACCAGTCCCAGTACGTGCTGATGGAGGAGGAGACGTCACTGCAGACGCTGCCCTCTGGAAACAGATCCAGGGACGTCAGTTCCTGGTCGTCCAGCAGGGAGTAGCAGTCGTCCTGATCGCCGACGGACACAGAGGAGAAGAGCTCCTCGCTGCACTCTGAGCTGGCCACGCTGGTCCCACAGGAAGTGAGGTTCCACCTGCACACAGCAACCAGCAGACCGTCACAATGCGACACAGGTTCTGACGGAACAAACCTCCTGTAAAGGTTGGAGCTTATAACGCAGAGAACATGCTAAACGAGACGCAAATAGTTTGAAAATTGGTAAACTAATTGCTTTATTGATTAGTTTAGTTATAGAAGTACAACAAAATGAACAACGACATGTTAATCATTAGAATCATGATAGATATGGATCGATAATACGTCTGATGGAATGGTCAAGAATTTCCTTGAACGCCAATCCAACACCACACAGCATTCTGGGAAATGTAGGCAGAGGAAAGCCCTCAGCTGATCAACCTCTCACTGTTAGCTAAGCAAGGTTCAGGGTTTCCCACAATGTATTATAAGCCTGGCGGGGCACCAGGCTAAGTAATGTTTAATTATTTAAGCCTTTTTAAAATGTTTGCATCTTTAAGTCTTTATAGTTGGTGTTCAGGTATTAGTCTTCAATCTTTCAATAACACATTGTTACCAAGTGATATGTTCAAATTTCCTGTCAACTTTAAACATTTTTAACTCAAAAACACGAAGGACTGCTGGATGAATGACCGCCCTAGCGCCCGACCACGAGGCATAGCAAGTTTTCTCGGAGATATCTTGAGGTTAGTGGTGTCAACTAACTCAGGGTTTTGGTTACCTAGCAACAAACTGTTGAGTAACTGGTGCAGCAGTAGTTTCTGGTTTCGCCACCGTGACTCCTAACTGCTTCAAAATTAAAAAAAAAAAAAAAAAACAACATGGAGGGAAAACTGCATAAAACAAGAAAGGAAACACCACCAGTTTGGCTGCGTTTCAGATATTTAACTAATCAATGGTTATTGATATGGATTGCTATGAAACCCTTTTGTAGTGATCGGTTTATCAGCCATATTTGTATTTGCAAGAGACACAGATCTAATTTATTCCCAGACATGCACAGACGTACCTTGGTCAAACATCTAATAATAAAGCAAATAAAACAACATAAAAGAAGCAACCTTTAAATTCCTCATCTGAAGAAAATCTACATTTAACTCCTCTATAAGCCAGGAGTTTCTCCCAGGAGCTCAGTAGATGAAACCTTTTCATTCATTTTAAGAAGCAATTCATTCTTAGTCATTGTGTCTCTAATTTGCCCCTCAACTGGGTTTTGATCATAAAAGCTTTTCTTCCCAAGAACCAATAACGCCTCATACTGACACACGTCATGCATGTTATGTAAAGAGATTTTTATTGATGGCTCGAAAGCAGGCCTCACTGCTATGCTGGACTGACAACATGCCGGTGTTTGTGTTTGTTTACGTCCCAATCGACAAACTAGAAGAAACGGAAATAATTCCACAGATAATGGAGAAATCCTGATCAAAGTCGGCTTGAAAAAACAAAACAAAAAAAGAAGCAGCCGAACCAAAGAATAGTTTTGACCAAAATACGTGTGATAAATTGTTATATACCATCCTTTAACAGTGGATGTTATGTGGTTACTATTGTATATCGATTTAAAGAAGCTAACCCAATGGGTGCCGCTGGAATGACTGAAGCTACATTAAAAAAAAACATAATTTGCTGTGTGAGGCTCACTGCTGATTATCACTTTGAGGTTTCATTACGTTCTAGTTAAAAACAAACTGTGGTTCTGCAATGAGAAGATACAGGTACAGAGCAAAGACAACAAACACAAAATACTTGTTTGAGTTCAAGATTAATGTGCTCTTAATAGGGAAGGGCTGTTTTGTTTTATATAACAAGACATTTCAAATTCAAATTCAAAAATACCTTATTAGGAACTTAAATGCTGTTGTAACTCATTCATTTTTACGTTTTTTTTTTTTCACGATTAGAAAGAAAATAAAACAGTAAAGCAGCGTAAAAATAGAAGGAACAGACAATTTATGATGGTCAGTTGAAATTAGTCAAATGCAACTGTCAACAAAAAGGGTTTTAACCTTGATTGAAAGGAAATCAGTGTTTCAGCAGCTTTGTCGGTTTCTGGAAGTTTGTTCCAGATTAGAGGATAATAAAAACGACATGTTTTGTTCTGACTCTGGGGATGCAGTTTCAGCGATCCTGCTGACTAATGGAGTTTTAAAGATTGGCCTGTAATTGTGCAGTAGCATCTTGTGCAGATTGCCCTTTTAGATTTATCAATAGTTTGTTTTAAAAGTTCAGCATTTGAATAAGGCAGAACTTCCTTGAAGAAATCTGTGGATGTGAAGCCGGCAGGGCGAGGAGCTTAAACGATGGTTGATGTTTTCTAAGATTTTCTGGTTGAATTTGTAGAATTTTGTCATTTTCTCCACATTGTTTCTAAATCAGATTAAACATAATCTGATTTGTTACCAGGCATTTCATATAACCAATATTGCTGGTCAATAAATTGTCCCAGAAGTTATTGGAATAAACGGAAACATTGTTGGTTCGAGCTCATTTTTAAGCAATAAATCAGTAACGGCATAATGATGCAAGAACACATTCTCAAAGATGAATAAACTTTAAATTCTAATGAACATTTAACACGGGAACTGGAGGACGTTTTAAATATCCAAAATAGATCAACAAAACAGCAGAAACAACAATTAAAATAAATTATAAAGTCTCTGTATACAAAATAGTCCTTCAAAGAAAGAGCTGGCTGAGACCAAAACACCAGACTGAAGACGTCTCTCATCTAGTTTTTGATAGAAAGAGAGAAAAAACGATAAATCATACAAATGGAAATTATTGATGTTGATTTAATTCATTATAAGCTTAATTGATTTATTGCGTATCTATAGAGACGTAGTTGCATGTTTGTAAACCACAGATTTTCATCTACCGGCACTGTCTTAGTGATCATGTGATTTAACATTGTGCTGCGGTCGGTAGGCAGCCCGGACGTCTCCGCGTGCAGAAATACGCTTTTTCCTCACCTGTTGCTGTGGAAACGGTGTAGAGGGTCTGTTCTGTGACAAGACGAGAGCTGACAGCTGAACTCGCTGACGTCCAGCGTTCCCACATCGCTGAGGTTGGCTCTTTGGGAGAGGAGCGGGAACGGCTCCTCAGGGGCCAGAAACTTCTCGTACAGAGATTCAGACATGGCCGGCTTTCTGCGCTGCACCTGACGCAAACGAGACAAACGTGAGGAAACCGCGTTTTGGCTGTAAAGACACCGGTCGGTCCTGTTCTGACTTGCATGTGGGAGTGAACCATTTAAAAAAGACCAAGTGGCTGATTGGAGGATCAGAAATTTTTACAGATTTATGCAATTTTTTTTTTCCAGAAATCAAAACCTGATTGGTAATAAAAGGTCAAATACTGAGAAAAAAATATGATTTTATTCCCATTTAGTAAACGTATCATGACCAGGAATTTTTTTTTTATGTTTTTAAAATCACATAAAAATGAGAGTGGTCTTGTAATAATTTACCTCCAGTTGTACTTGACAATATTAACTCGAGCAAAGCACCAGAGGCTTGTTATCGTCACTACAGAATCAGTTATAATGGGAACTGAAAAAAAGCCTGATAAGTGCTTTTCTCATCTTTGACACTTGAATCTGCTTATTTTGAAAAATGAATTCTTTTTTTCTCTCATCACTTTTACTTTTAATCTCGATGCAAATACTTGACAAGAAGAAGAAAATGGTTTTGGGGAGAGCTGAAGGAAATAACTTTACCAAAACTTTAAGCTTATTATTCAACAAATAGCTAGTTTCAAACCTTGACAAAAAAAAAAAAGACAGTAAGCAAAAATAATGATTTCATAGCGTCCAATATTTAAAACTTTTTGAATCATATTTTACAGTATTACTAAATCTAACTTTGTATTCACAGCTCATAGCTTACAGAATAAACTGAATGTCTATAAACTAGTTATTGTTTTTGATGCTCAATAAAGCTACACTAGCATTCACATCGGCATCTTTCACGCCACTAAGTAAAAATGCTAAATTACATCAGCTAACTTCTTCCTTTAACCGTTATTTAAGATAAATTAACAATAGCTTTACCCCTATGACAACAAAAACACCCGCTAACACCGTTAGCTGGAGGCTAATGCTTCACCTGCCGACGTAGCGCTTACCAAATATCACAACGACAGTTAAAAAAAAACTTTGTTACTGAACAATAATCATTTTAAACCGGAAACAAACCGAACTTGCTTACATAAAAGCTTAGACAAACATCAAAACGCCAACCTTTCAGCGTTCAAACAGCGACCATGACTGCCATCTCCATTTGCTAATCCCTTCTCTTCTCACGACGAATTAAGCTGTCCTCGCGAGATTCCGCTGGGAGCGAGAAGACGCAAGAGCTACCTCACGTGACCTAAACCCGGAAGTTTTCACGTAAACACTAGGCAGCCTTAAAAAAAAAAAAAAAAGCAAGCTCTGTGCTTCTGTTCCTTTTTATTCTGCTTTTTTTTTTTTTAAATCAACAAGAACAAATTAAGCCATGTCTGCAAGCAACGTGAAAGACTCTAGCTTCTTGGGAGGTAGAATACCACCGGAAATAGAGTCAATGTCGAAAAACCTGAAGGATGTGGATCAAGAGCTGTTCAGAAAACTCCTGAAAGGTAAATGAATAAAAGACAGTTTAAAGCAACGTAGCTCTTACTGTCTTTGTTAAACAAATTTCAGATTTCCAAAATGCTCCTTATCATGTCTTACTTCGAAACTGTGGTTGTCACAAGTTGCTAAATAAACATACAAGTCACTTTTCGTCGTTCCGTGTCCAGTTGTTGTCAGTGCTCTGGAGGGCAAAGACTGCAGGGAGGTGATGAAGTCGATTGCTGAAAGCAGCGTCATCCCACAAGAGAGGCTCAGTCACATCATCGCGGGGATGCACAGAGTTCTCTCAGAGGCCATCCGCATCCCAGCATCCCTACTGAAACAGGAGGTGAGTGTTAGGGGCTGAACTTCAGTCACACAGAAAACATGCGACACAAGGTTACATACTGCCACAGAATTGCATCATTTAATTAAGAATGAATCAAATGATGTTATATAAAAATGTTGCTGAAATGATCACCGGTGACAATATTTTAAGCGCAACTGCATGTTGTCTAAGTTCATTTGTTATCTTTTTTTTTTGGCTGCAATTACCACAGATCGCCAACACAACAGGGAGTTAGCAACAGTGGAACGTGCAAATCCTCTAGATAATATATTGTACAGTGTATGGAGAGTGCCTTGCAAAACTATCCGTATATTTCAACTTTATCTCCATTCTGTCTCATCACGACCGTAAAATGTTTTTACTGGAATTTTAAGTGACAGGGCGGCTCAAAAGGCTGTTTTTTTGTGTGTTGAGTCTCTTGTTAGCTTTGCTTTGTAGTTTTTATGAACTGAACCATTTCTGTTTGTTTTTGTGTTTTTCTGCTCAGGCCTTTAAGGAAGATCTGCGAGAGCTTAGGTAAGGACTGTCGTCTCGTCTCCAGGCGTCGCTGAACTGTTTTCTGATTTTTACAGACTCTTTTTGTCCTTAGGATACCAGAAGACTTCATCACAGATTTCTCCAGTGTGGTTTTTGGAAATCGGTACGATTTTTGCATGTGAAGCTGACCTTAACCACAGATTTTATCTAGATCTAGATATTTAAATCTTTGCGCTCTGCGCTGAGAGAGGTTTGACTAGCAGACCGGACCATCAGATCTATATGTTTGCAGTTAACAATAGTCATTTCACTGTTGGCAACTCATCAACTTTCTTGCTACATTTAGCAACATTTTAGACAAAAAAAAAAAAAAAAAATTGTAGCGGCCAAAATCGGAATCGGCAGGTCAAGATTTTTAATACATTGATAATCGGTAAGAAAACTGCAATCGTTGCACCCCTACCAAAAACTATCGAGTTCTGGGTCCCTTTCCCTTTATGCCAGAATTTAGCCGCATTTTTCCATCTCGCTCCTTTGTGCATTTCCAGACGTGCGGCTCTGGAAGCGGCTTCCTCTCAGAATGACCCTCACCTCCCCACGCTGGAGGAACTCAAATGGAGAGTGGACGTTTCCATTTCTACGAGGTAACGACAACAACTCTGAAGCTAACTTTCATCATCTGTGGGTGAAATCTCAAAGTATAAACATTTAAGGATGACAAATATTTAGCAGAAATGAAACAAACGAGCTAAAAGCTGCATGGAATCACTTAACCATGTCTGTGTGTGTGTCCCCAGCTCGTTGGCCAGAGCCCTGCAGCCGTCCGTTCTGATGCAGCTGAAGCTGTCGGATGGGAGCTTCCAGCGCTTTGAGGTACTGAAATAACTCATACTGTTTCTATTTCAACATCACACTTAAACTATATTATCAATGCACCCACAGTTCAATCCTTTGGCTCTTTCTACCTTCGTTGTTCTTTTAAATTGCTTATTGTCGGCAAATTACGGCATTTCCTAATCGTCCTAGCCTTTTTGCTAGTCCACAAAATGGTGACAGCAAAAGTTGGGAGAAAACATCAAACTCCACTAGTTGTTCAACAATAACTTGATACATTTTTTTTTTTGTTGAAAATGGTATGTTCTGTTGAGTACTCACTAACCAATCGATGTAAACATAATCACGGTATAATACTATGACCTTTTTAAATTTTGCATCTAAAAAAAACAAAAATATTAAAAAATATTAAAAAAAAACAAAACTACTACTGCAACTAGTAAAAAGGAAACTAAAATTAAGCAATATTTAACTAATAATGACTAATAAAACACACTCTAAAAAACGAATTAAGACTAAATTAATTAGTCAAAAAGTCACAATGAAATAAAACTAAACTATAACGAGAAACCCAAAACTATTTAACCCTGAACCAAGCAGTTATTTGAACTTTTAAGTTAACGTTAGCTTGTTTTGATCTGACTCATTGATAATTTGGCTTTTTACATTTCAGATAACGTCTTCAGTTCCAGTTAATCATGTGCGATTAAAACTTGGAGAAAATCTTTTTCTCCTGCTTTATAGACTTACAGTCTTACTTTGAATGTTTTAAAATTTAATCGCACGCATTTCGGCTGCTCTCAGCGTAGCTTTAGCGGTGCGGCTCGAAAACACAGAGCAGGTCACCTGACAAGGACAGACTTTCTCTCTTTTACTGTCAACATTTTTGCAAAGGGTGCTCTTAGCAGATCAACAAAGCAAAGTGCAAACTTTTGCATCAAGTTAAACAAAATTTGGGGAGGCTCAAAGGATACAAATAGTTTTGCAATCCATGTTTACAGGTCAATTTGGCCAAAAACCCCCAAAAAACCATCTTCAGTAAGTTGTGCTAAGATTTTAAGTGGCATATGACTCATCTCAAAACGCTCCGCTCTTATATTTTTCATTAAAATGTAACTAACATTTGCTGACAAGACGTTAGATGGCTGGGAAAGGTCACATTTTGACCTCAAAGTTGCAAACCGTTCAAATCAAATGAAGTTTTTCAGTCTTAAATTAGGTCTTGATTAAAGTTTGTTTGTTTTTCAGCTTTCATTTTCTGAAATGTGGCAAAAATAAGTCGACTCCAGGTTGCATTCAGCTGTCCGGAAAGCAAAAAGTGGTCATCTGTTGTCTGTATGTCCATTGTCGGTTCTGCACTGCACTTAATTTAGCCTGCAAGTTACAGAAATCTGGCTTTGTGCCAACAAACTAATGTTAGCTTGTGTCTGTTGTTACATAATGGGATCACAGGCTAATAACTGAACTAACATTTGCTCAGTGCAGCATGTATACTGTCCAAAACAATAGTTTTTCTCTCCTAATTTATTCTACATGTTATGGATTTCACAGAAAATACTAAAGTCAAATGTTGCATCTGTCATAGACATGACTTTTTAAAAATTTTCCATAAAAACCCAGTAGCAGAAGTAAATGCTAGTCATTCAAAATAGTAGAGTTTTGTTTCAATAAAGCTCTTACTTTCTTTCATAATGCTGTATGGAAGCGGTAAGATTGAAAATGAGTGATTTGTTGATTTATTTGATTTCGGTCAGCAGAGGGCGCCACACTACATGTTTGTTTTTGTCCTCATTGTCACAGATCAGAAGCTGCATCGACGCTGCTCACAAACTAGATTCCTAATATGATCTATTGATCTATGAGATTACAGCAACAACATCCGATTACACAGACACCTCTTGATTGATTGATTTATTTATTTTTTTCATTTTATGTACAGATGCCCGTGTCAAAATTCCAGGAGCTGCGTTACAACGTCGCTTTGATTCTTAAAGAAATGAACGACTTGGAAAAAAGGAGCATCCTGAAGATCCAGGACTGATAAGAGATCCACCAAATGTCCTCAGAAACTCTTCAAACAAGAACCTGGAAGTCTGAACACAGTGTAGGAAGGAAAACAAAAAAAAAGCTTTCTGCTCTGATCTTGTTGGCATCCAACACACCACAGCTTTTTTATTATTATTATTATAATTATTTTTGAAAGAATGACCAATATTTGAAACGCTACTGTATGTTTTCTTTTTTTCTTTGTTTTTTTCCCCTAAACATTAACCACAAATATACATGAACGCTGTGGGTGGTGAGAGACAGCTCTTGTGCCAAAATCAAGTCAAGAAACTCACCTTGTTGTTGATTATAATATGTAAGAGACTGAACATATTTGTAACAATAAACTGATTTTTTTTGTGTGTGTGTTAATATATAAAATTAAAATCTCACAGAAACAAAAGAAAAGTCTTTCACTTGCATATTTTATTTCTTTTTACACATATATATAGTTTTATTCCCTTTAACTTTATTTTCCTAACCATCCAATACCTTAGATGGTTATAAATCCTTTTATAACATGATTAATGATTAAAGACTCGAACTTAATACTGGATGTCAAACTACTTATGAAACTCAGGCGATTTCAGTGGGTGTTTACTAATTGCTGGTGGCTAGTCTGAAGGAGCTGAGTAGGTCTGCTCTAGGTCCAACCAAGTGTTTTGCACTGCTGAATGGTTGCCACGGGAGATTAAACGACTTATCAAATATGCATAAAGAATCAAAGCAACATTCCAGGTATGTTTTTGGTGAGGGAATAACATCATTCATGTAAAAAATTGGACCCTGGGTTACTGCCCCTTTAAGTCCTTTCTAAAGTCTGGCTCTGTTCCACACTTCTGAACTTTAGCTATTTAAATAAAAAAAAAAATTCAGTTCCTGGACGTGCAAAGAGACATAAAGGTGGCATTTTTACTCAGAAGCGCACGTCACACTTCTTAGATATAATGTATAAAAAATAAAAAGCTTAAAACATGTCCTCTACCTTCCACTTTACAATTATTCCCTACTTTATCAGAGGAGTAACATTTTCCAGAGCACACTGGAGTTCAAAATGTAAAAAAAAGTCTGATGGAAGTTGACTAAACTTGCGAGGTATTCCTTGGTATTTGCGGGATGTGTTGTAACGCGTGGCCCTGAACAAATCCCTAACCTAAAACTTGACACATATAGAAGCCTTAACATCCTTAGCATGAGCATCCATCTGTTCGACCTTGTGTAATGGTCTGACTTTGTCTGTATCCACTTGTTCCAAGCCATTCTGCAAAGTTCAGACAGTCTGTGACAGTTTGCCCTACATAAAAAAACCTCTCACTGATCAACTTTTAGGTGTAAGGGCAGGATCTCTGAGGGTGTAAAGTACATGCCTGACCATGTGTGTGTGTGTGTGTTACATAAGATTCTGTAAGTGACCTCTTTTGCATATATGCCAGTCTGTCTATTTCTCCATGTGTGTCAGTCTGTCGGTATATGTCAGGCGCCGTTCCTGTCTGTGTGTGGGATTGAGTTCATGGGCCAGACCGGCCGACCTATATTACCAACAGTTACTGAGACGGGCTCTGGTGGACCGATCGCCGCATGTAATCCACACACACACACACACGCCCCCCCCCCCCCCCCCCACACACACAATCTGAAGTGCCTTCAGCAGACAGGCTTTATTTGGGGACTGCAGTAAGTACCACTGACTTAAGGAGAAGCTACTTATACAGTGTAGGATAGTATCTAGACTGTAGATACTATCGGAGGAGACGTTATGAAGCCGTTGCAGAATCTCAGGATTTGCATTCACACGTGGAGCAATAAAGGTACAGAGGTGATAGGTTGGATGAAGCCCCTTGGAAACTTCCACTGAGCTAGATTCAGAACTGTGCTTGTTAAGTAAGATCTCACATAGACTGAGCGTTTTTTTGTAATTATGCAAACAGTTTTTATGCAACAAAGACTGGCTGCACTTCAGAGTGGCAGTGAACCGTTCCAGTTATAAAACCACCTGCGCTTCTCGGCCTCTGTCTCATTTTGATAACTCAGCATTTGCTCCAGCTTTTATTCCCTTATCATATCGCCGTATCGGACGTACAACACCTCAATTTGGTCGAAATTACCCAGAATGTTATTCTGAATATTACATCCTCGTGGTGAAACATAGTGGCAGCCTCAGGCTTTGGGGGTATTTTTCTTCATAAGGGGTCAGGGAAGCAGTCAGAGCTAAATACAGGATAAGATGTTCAACTTTCAGCAGTGACTCTAAACCATTGCTGTCCAAACTGTGGCCCAGGGAGCCATTTGTGGCCCCTGAAATGATGTTTGGCCTCCGAACGCATGTCAAGAATAACAAAAATTTGGCCAATAAAGTAGAAAACAATTCATGACCCCAAAAATGGGCCACAGTTTCGGCTTTTAGTAAAGCAACAGTCCAAAGTCTTTTTTAGCAGAAATGTATAAGGATTTATAGATTTCATGAAAAGGTTATTTTTGAGCAGGTAAAACTAAATAAAAAAAGGAAGAAGAATCACAATAAACAAATTTTTGCATTTTTAATTTAATAAACTTTGTGAGCAGTTAAAAGTTTCCAGTTTGGACTCCACTGGTCTGCACAAGTCAAATTGACAATGGAAGACTTTAGCCATTCAATATTCTTAAGTGTGAATGGCTCAGTCAAAGTCCAGACAATTCTAACTAAAACTCTGTGGGAGGGTTTGAAATTTCACATACTGTCTCCAATTAGTCTCACTACTTTGAAAACAAGAAGGGACAAATAATTAATCTCAACGTGTGCAAAGCTTGTAGAGAAACGGACATCTAGAAATGTAGAGAATAACCTTTAAGGTATAGACTTGGAAGCATGCCACACTTTTCAGATGCTCCTGCTAGATTCATTTCCTTCCACTTCACACTTTGCTCTACATTGTATTTGTCATAAAAGGTTTGTGGTTGTTACATGACAAAATGTGGACACGGTGTTATCCAATCTGCATTATATGTAGAAGGGAGAATTTATCATATTTAGTCCCCCACCCAACACACACACACACACGCACACCCCCACCCACCCACGCACACACACACACACACACACACACACCCACACACATCTGCAGCCTGTCTCTGCTCACTGATATTCTGAATGCAGGTCAGTCTGGCTCCTAGAGGACCTGCTCGACTGCCCCGGTAGAGAGAAACTATTACATGCGGGTTTGTTTTGTAACTGTTTTTTTTCTCGACTCGTCCAATCAGAACAGCTTCTCGGCATCACGTGACCCAGTTGTTTTACATAACAGTTTTTTTCTCTCTCTCTCACTCCGCTGAGAATTGTATGTGTTTCCTGGACGTGACCGCTAACATTTCAGAGCAGTCTGTACTTCAGAGGAGCTGGAGGCTGAATGGCAGCACCCAGCACTTCATGAAGAAGAGGGAGACTTCCAGGAGACCGGATGGGGACTGAGTGTGAGAGCATGCTGCATCTGGCAGCGGAAGCTTTCCAGGCGAACAACTTCGAGCTGGCGGCGGAGATTTACGAGTGCCAGCTGGTGCGTGCCGGGGACCCCGGGAGCCGGCTGGAGCTGATGGTGAAGCGGGCTGACGCGCTCGCCTTCGGGGGCAAAGTGGCGGAAGCTTTCGAGGTGTACCGACAAGCCTCCGAGATAGACAAACTCAAACCCGCTCACCTGTCCAACCTGGTCGGGTACCTGTCGGACAGTATCCGGGGACAGGACCGGGGTGGGAGCCGCTGGAGGACGGGCAGCGGGTTTGAGGACTTCTCCTGCGGGATTTGCCTGAGCTTTCTGTTCGAGCCGGTGACCCTGCCGTGCGGACACTGCTTCTGCAAGAAGTGTCTGGAGAGGGAGAGGAAGGAGAAGGAGCGGCCGGTGGTGTGTAAGGAGTGCAGGGACAGCTCCAGGCTGGCCGACCTCCAGACCTACAGGGTGAACGTGGTGCTCAGCAGCCTGCTGGCCAAGTGGTTCCCCAGCTTTCAGCAGGCCGGCCGGCTGAGGCGGGAAGGGAACGGGCTGTACGCCGAGAGGAAGATGGAAGCAGCGCTGGAGAAATACAACCAAGCCATCCTGACAGGTAACTAGTCCTGACCAAGTTGGACCTCTTTAACTTGTGTTTTGTAGCACTTTGTAACGCTGCGTGGTGTTATAAAACCACCACACTCCGTCATTGGCTCAGGAAGTGTGTCACGGAGTGAGTGGCAGACAGCGATTCACCCGGAACGTTCTCCGGCTTCTGAGGGCAGCAGCCGCCATGTGTTGGATAACACGGTTATGTAGGCTGGGCCAGTGGACCAAACATTACGTCAGCACGTCGCCCGCCTCACTCATTGTGTAACGTCAAACAATGAGACAGTAAATGTAGGTCAAGGGTACCACTGCGGGTCACGTTAGTACAGAAGAGCTGGGTCAGACATGAAATATGAAGTGGAAACTTTATATATATAAAAATGTTCAGTTCATTCTGTTACGCTCTAATTTTAATTCAGATAAATAAATGAAACAACCCATATAATTCTAATTTTTTTCTTTTTGCTTCGTTTTCTTTTAGTGTTTTATGAACGTATATAGCTGAACTATAACCTGGTTACACACTTTTAGTATCAACAGGTTTGTTTTTATTGTAAGCAAAGGTCCGCTGTGACTGGGCAGCATGCCCTGACCTCATTTAGCTACCAGCTGCATGCTTGTGTAAGCTGATATCTGGCTCAGTAATGTGAGTCTAATTGCATGCATCATTCCTGTCTTTCCTTTAGCCGATACGCTGGCATGTACATGCATTAGTTCTCCTTGGAGCTCGGCACATTTTGTCCTTTTACAGCCTTGAACCTCAGTGTGTCTTATCAGGATTTCGAGTGATGAGACCACTGCAGAAATAGAAGATATTCTTGGAGCTGGAGGTGAAGGATACATAGTTTTGTTGTGTTGAGACCACATTGTTGGAGACTTGGTCTTGTCTTGTTATTTTATTTTTGGGAGTTTTTCTCTATGGCAGAGCTTTTTTCTTTCTTTTTTTTTTTTTACACCATAGTTAAACATTTTTGCAAGAAGACAAATCCAAATCTGATTAAATAAAATAATTATTTATTTTTTAGGATAAGCTCTTCCCCAGTCTTATTCTGTATTGATTTTCCTTGTTGATTTACAAAGATTATTGGAGAGTAAAATAGTAAAAGAAAGAAAGGAAAAACAAGTATATCTCTACATCATAACATGTATAACCAATAGGGAATTGATCACGATTAATCAATCGTGATCAATTGATTATTGAAATAATTGTCAACTACTGTAGTAATGGATTAATCGTTTACCAGTGTATATCGACTCAAAAACATCCAACATAATAACACCAGTCAGAGCAGTAATTAAGTCAAACCTGTAGGCAAAAATACAGTGTAATTTCAGCCTTACACTGTATTGATGGTAAGTGAAGCAGAAAAGGCTTAAATAAGTATCTTTTAACTGCAGATGCTCAGTTTTAAGACGTTCAATCTTTGACTGGCACTAAAGCGTGTACCTCCCCGCCAGGACAGACGCAGATTTTAAGTTTAACCTAAATAAACATTAAAAACCAGATTTTCCAGCCCGTTGTTCATATGATCAAGCATCGTCTTCGGGAGAGAATAATCCAAGCCTGGACCACAGTTGTTTCCCAGGAAATATTACATAAGATTGCAAGCGGGAAGTTTTCCATGTCGGCTGAAGTACTTTTAATGTTTTGTGAAGAACATATGTGCAGTTTAGATGTCAGTGGGATACCAGGACATAATGGTGCTAGATGCCCAGTAGGAGAGACATTAAGGTGGGAAAACACGAGCGTTGTTGAGGCCATTAACCAGTCGGCGAATCAGATGTCGGCATAAATCAAAATTTCAAAAGGAATGGGTACGTCTAACGTTAACGAGGAATAAAACAACAGACTCCATTACAGCCAATTTATCCATATGCTACAAGAGCGAAAACAGTTGGATTAATCGTGATCAATTGATTATTGAAATAATCGTCAACTACTGTAGTAATGGATTAATCGTTTACCAGTGTATATCGACTCAAAAACATCCAACATAATAACACCAGTCAGAGCAGTAATTAAGTCAAACCTGTAGGCAAAAATACAGTGTAATTTCAGTCTTACACTGTATTGATGGTAAGTGAAGCAGAAAAGGCTTAAATAAGTATCTTTTAACTGCAGATGCATCTTTTGCTACGTATGAGAAAGGATATGCATAAAGAATGCTGTTTAGGTAACATTTTTATTTTTCTTATTTTGAAAAAGGAATTGAATTATTAGTTTACTTGCACATTTTTTCATATTTTAAATATTTTATAAAATAAGCTTGACTATATAAAAAATCTGCAGATCATGGCATTTTCAAAAAATCTAATAACTCAATTTATCATCGCAATAATTGGTGGAATAAACGATGACTAAAATAATTGTTAGCTGCAGCCCCACATCCGACCTGTTTTTCAGATTACCTTCCCTGCTGTGTGACTTTATAGTTTGCCATGCAGTCATCACAAAAATAAGACTTGTAAAGTTGGCCTCCTACTTCTCATTAGCACATGTCTGCAAAGTCGCTTTGTCGCTAATCAATACGTCGTATGTCCTACTTGGACAGAGTTGCATGTATAAATAATCCCCTCTGGGCCTTTTCAAATCTTACTGGTGTGAGCAAATTAATATGCGAGCAAGAGAGCGCTTCGCTTTGATTCTCGAAGGGCCCGGCTGCAACATTTGCATAAGTTCTTATAGTTATGAAACCTGCAATATGGGTGACCTTGATAGTGGTGCATGGTTTTGTAAGGCAGCAGTCCTTTTTCATAACACATTCTGTAATGTGGAAGCGGGTCCATTTTTTGTAGGATACCTTTCTGTCACATAACTATGGAGCGTATATGACCTTCAAATTAAGCTTTGAGTGTAACAACAGTTTGTATACTGAGCAATTAGCCTTATGTGAAGAACAGACATCCTTTGGTGCGTTAGAAGTTAGAAGAGTTGAAAATACTATTAAAAAGAAAACGACTCGTTGTTTTTTCAAATAAAATCTGAAAAGTGTGGTGTGCTTTTGTGTTCACCCCACCTGAGTAAATAGTTTGTACAACCATCGTCTACCAGCTTAATGAATGTTTGCCAGTTCTAGTTTGCTCAGTCAAAGTGATTTGGAAAACATCTGTGAACTGCAGCTTGCAGGTCAAATGCTTGGACTTTGACTGGGCCGTGCCCAGTTCATCAAGTCTTTTGCCGCAACTAGCAGGTTTTCTGCGAGGTTTGTTCTGTACCTAGAAGAGGTGAAATGATTAATTGTGATTAATCGATTATTGAAATAATCATAAACTAATTTAGTAATCAAGTAAGTGTTAATTGGAGTATACATACTCGAACAAAGGGCCAGTTGCTGAAAGAACAACACACTCAGAGCAATAATTAAGCCATTACTGTTATTTGCAGGATGTGGCAATTTATTATTCGACTAATAAAATAATTGTTAGTTGTAGCCCTAAAGTCTAGTTTGATCGACTTTGATCAACAATTTTCTGCCATTTGTAGCCATTAACATGCAGGTAAACGGCTACATTTTGGTCTCATCTGCATGGACGGCCTTCTTTAATTGAACAAGTGAGATATAAGTAGTGTATTGCCCCAGTCTACTAACATTTTTGTTTGTTTACCAATATTTCTGATCCAGAAAATGTACTTTTCCCTCAAACATGGCATTTTATTGCCTGATAGTTATTCAACTAACAGAGCAATAAAAAACATCCTCATCTGGAATTTCTTTGTGTTTGTCTCACAGCACCCACAGACCACATCCTGTTCAGTAACCGCTCTCAGATCCACTCCAGTCTGAAGCACCATGACTGCGCTCTGAGGGACGCAGAGACGGCCTGCAGACTGATGCCCTTCTGGTCCAAGGTAAGACCCACGTCTTTCTTATTTCGCGTCATTTCATCACGGTTGAAATGGAAAGTAATGGACTGTCTCCGTGGCGACAGGGTCACGTTCGTAAGGCCCAGGCCTTGGTGTCATTGGGCAGGACTGATGATGCTCTGAAGGAGTACCTGATCTGTCTGTCCTTAGAGCCGGACTGCAGACTGGCTAAGGCTGAAGCTCACAAGGTAAACATATCTTTGATCACTTCAACATGGCTTTACTGTTGGGATGAAATGATTAACTGGACTAAACATAATAGAATACTGAAATAAATGTAAACAAATTTTATTATCGAATAATTGTTAAATACTGACTCAAAAAAAAATTTCATTTTCTGAAACAAAAAAAATATATATATATGCATAGGAGCAATAAATCCAAAACTGCATCAAACATATAAACATTTTGCATTTAAGAGAAAAGAAGGATTGGAATTATTTGTTTATTTAACACATTTCTAATGTATTTGTAAAAGATAGAATGGTACATAAAAAAAACATCTGCACAATGTGCCATTAAAAAAAAAAAATCTGATTAATCGAATTATCGATGGAATAATCGGTTTCTAAAATAATGGTTAGTTGCAGCCTTACTTCAATTTTAAGAACTTATCTTCATCAGTATGAATCTGTAGGGATTTACAACAATATGGTCACTTGAACGCTGCTCTCTGTCACCTCGCAGCTTCTAAGCGACTTCCTGGCTCCGGTCACCGATCAGGTTCCTAAACACATCTCGGGCTGCGCCAACTTCCTATCTTCCAGAGCACACATCAAAAGCAGCATCACTGAACCCATCCAGGTAAAGGTGCTCCTCCTCCGAAATCAATCTGACATCTTTTCTTTCCACCACTTCCTTCATGGATTCTTGTTCTACCGCTCTTTCCATTTTTAGACCGTCAGTCCTGGGTTGCTGTTTACAGAGCTTCCTCCATCAGCAGCTGGGAGGTCCGACGGGAGTCTCAGAAAGACCGACTCAAATCTCCTTAAACGGAAACGAAGGGACGTGGAAGAAGAGGCGGAACCACAGGAAGAAATCAGCCACCAGAAGAAATCTAAGTGTGGTGAGCTTACCACCCTAGCACAACCGTGCTGTTTCTCCTAAGGGAGGTTGTGTTGTTCACCGTCCGATGGTATCTCTTTGTAGAACCAACCCAGGGCCTGGATTCTTTAGGCGCCGTGTCCAGTGACCTCTTGGACCCAACGGATCTGGAGTGTTCCCTCTGTATGAGGTCAGCCTGTCAAATGCGTCTTGTAGAATTCCACGCCAGTCACAAGAAAACTATTTAGAAAATAAGTTCATTATCGTGCTGTTGACCTTTGGGTGTGTCTCCTATCCAGACTGTTCTATGAGCCGGTAACAACGCCATGCGGGCACACGTTCTGTCTTCAGTGCCTGGAGAGATGCCTGGACCACAACCCCAAGTGTCCACTGTGCAAAGAAGAGTTGTCTGAGGTACGCGCTGGGTCACATATATGATGTTTCTCCCAATGTCTACCTCTGCTTCCTCTGATTAATCAATTCTCCTTCTGTGTTTCCATCCAGTACTTGGTCCAGAGGCAGTATTGTAAGACAGTGTTAATGGAGAACCTGATATCGAAGTATCTTCCCTCCGAGTTCATTGAGAGACAGAAAATGCACGAGGAGGAGATGGCTGAGCTCTCCAAGTAAGTCAGTGAGCACCCTCTGCTCTTCTTTTTTACGCTTTCTTCTTGACTTTTTAATTGAATTGATCATCTCGTCTTCAGTCTCAATAAAAGCGTGCCTATATTCGTGTGCACCATGGCCTTCCCCACCGTGCCGTGTCCCCTCCACATCTTCGAGCCCTGCTACCGACTGATGATTCGCAGGTGCATGGAGACGGGAACCAACTGCTTCGGCATGTGTCTGGGAGACGACCTCAAAGGGTCAGTGGCAGAGGCAGTACGTCATCTTGAGCTTCTTGAAATTAAAATTGGCGACTAAAACACAACGCATCTTTTCCCTTTTGCCCCACAGATTCGTCGGCTACGGGTGTCTGCTGGAGATCCGCGACGTCAAGTTCTTCTCGGACGGCCGATCAGTGGTGGACACGATCGGCAGACGGAGGTTTAAAATCATTCAGCACCGCGAGAGGGACGGATACAACACGGCAGATGTGGAGTATCTGGAGGATGTGAAGGTGGGATGAGAACTGAGAGGGAAGGAGCTGTAGATAGACCTAAAAAAGGAGGTTGAAGATCTAAGTTGTGTCTTTCCATGTATTTGCAGGTGGAGGGCATAGCAGAGCGTGAGCTGCAGTCGCTACATGATGCAGTGTACGACCAGGCTCTAGTCTGGGTCAACTCTTTGAAAACTGAGCAGAAGCAACGCATCGAAGGACACTTTGGACCAATGCCTAAGAAAGACCCCGAACTCCAGGTACAAACACACTTTTTTGGAATGAACACAGCATCCTAGTGAAGACGGGTATAGCATGGAAGTAGGATTGTGTGTTACTTGGTAAGGATTTGCTGGAACACCTCATCAGTACCTCATGATTGGAGAGCGAGGCTAGACACAGGAGGACAGCTAGCTTGACTGTAGTACTCTCCACAGTATTTACAGTCAATCTCAAAAGTCCGTTCTAAGGCCGAGCATCAACATGTTTTCTGACCTTTTCCGTTTTTTCTGTTTGATTCTGTTAGCCGAAATAAGCAATATGGAGTAGAAGGTGCACTACATTTATAAGCTAATGCTAACTTAAACCTAGCTTCAGCTGAAAAAATAATTGTTAAAAGGCTAGCCTGTTAACATCAAACAAACACTGTTACAAAGGTAACCCTAGCTCATGTTAAAGCAGAAATTAAAAACATTAAAAAACAAGTTACGAAGTTAAATTTAATGAAGTGAAAACTTAACTTACGAAGTTAAAATTAGCACCGAAAACCCTCATTTGCGTGTGGAAGTGATAATTAACGATCGTTAACGATTCCACTCACCTTTATCAGGTATCAGTGAAACTGAAAAGTAACTGCTGTAAAGGCTTATAGTGCTAAAGACCCTCTTAGCTGCCCACCAAAGTGCCTGATGTAAAATACTAAGCTCAATAAAAACATATAAATTAAGCATTTATGATTAAAAATCCGTCTTTGTCTTTAAATATGTTTTACCCAGAACTACTCAAATGTCCTAGTTCTTTTTAGTTGCTTTTTTGTTTTTTAAAAAACTCCTATTAAGCATATTTTTCTATCCAATTATTAGAAATGGCTGAGCTTTTCATATGTTGATGCTAAAAGTACTTTTTCCGCCACAGCTGCATCCTTTGCTACAAATGCTTAAGTGCTTACTAAATAAATGCTATGTGAATGCATTATAGGCAATTAAATGTTTTTTCTTATTTTAATGGCGTATAAAATAAGTAGTTAAATGGAAAAATGTGCAGAGTGTGTCAAAAATAATTTTTATCTGATTTTAAAGTGATTGTCTCACCAGGTGTTGCTTTGTCTCTGTTGTCCCTGCAGGCCAGCCCCAACGGCCCGTCCTGGTGCTGGTGGCTACTGGCTGTTCTCCCATTAGAGGGCCGGGCCCAGCTGCCGTTCCTGGCCCTCACCTCCCTGAAAGATCGCCTCAGCGGCATCCGCAAGGTCCTGCTCTTCATGTCGCAGAGCAGGCCCCGGTGACCTGACAAACGCCGCCAACAAGCTACGCACAAGCGCACAACACCCTCACCCGAGAGCAGCCAGTTCTTCCGTTTCTCCGCACAAATAACAGCCACCGTTGCACTTCGACAGCAAACTTTATGAGACAAGAAGTTTCTCGATCGAATATCTTCCTCGTGCTGCTTTCACTCGGCAGGAAAACGACACACAGCAGAGGACTCGCAGAGCTATGTTTGGTGAATGATCTGAAGTGTACCTCAGTCATGTTTTGTCACAAAGTTGCAGCTCGGCGTAACAGCGCTCACTCTGACTTTCTCTCTGAATCCCGTGATAAGCCTCCGTGTCATTTTCATCTGTCTACGTTCCACTGAGTTTCTTCCTGTTCCTGCAGCAGTCTGTAGTCTGGAGTTTATTTGGAGCTCAGCAGGTAGCATCCCCCAAATGGTCAATCTGCTTTAAAGTGACGCCAAAAGCAATTCTTCCTGTTCAGATACGTTTGAATTTGAATTAAAGCAGTCGTCAATCTGTTTAAAAGGATATAAAACTAAAGAAAAACAACTCAACATGTTTTTTTTTTTTTTGTGTAAATGCATTCAAGAATTAGTTTTGATATCTCAAATAGTATTGCTATACTAATAAAATAAACTTACCTTTTACAACTCCTTACTGTAGAACCCAATGAAATAGGCGAAAACTGGTTTGGGTTGTGACGAAATTATGAGTTTCAAAATCACAATTTTGACTTTGGAGGTTTGGAAATGATAAGAATGATTTTCATAAGTACAGGGACTTTGAAACTCATATTTATGGCTTTTCATCTCATAATTATCCCTTAGCATTGTGTCATTTCTTCCAAGTAGCAGAAACGGGCTTCCTTCAGCTTCTGAACTTCCATCCTTTGTCTAGTCGTCTCTTTTTCATCCAACTAAATAACACCAGAGTGAAGAATTAGTCATATAAGGTCTGCTTTAATCTCCCAATGTTTTGTTGGACTGTGTTTTTTTTTTTTTGTTTGTTTGTTTTTTGGCTGTTATTTATTTGGTTGTTATTTATGCATGAAGTGACATTGTTTACATTATACATTGAAAGAGTACTGGGCTGCTCACTTTCCTCTGATCCAACCTCTCGTCGATACAGTGGTTATCAGTGTGAAGCTTTAAAAAGGAGCTGCACTAGACATTTTTCTCTTTTTTACAAACCACATTTTAGGGAAACGTATTTAAAACAAAATAAGAGTTTATTGGACATTTATCCATCCATCCATTTTCTTCCGCTTTATCCTGGGTCGGGTCGCGGGGGTAGCAGCTTAAGAAGGGAGGCCAGACTTCCCTCTCCCCAGCCACTTCTTCCAGCTCTTCCGGGGGAATCCCAAGGCATTCCCAGACCAACCAAGAGACATAGTCCCTCCAGCGTGTCCTGGGTCTTCCCCGGGGTCTCCTCCCGGTGGGACGTGCCCGAAAAACCTCACCAGGGAGGCGTCCAAGAGGCATCCTGACCAGATGCCCGAGTTTTTTAACCACCTCGGTGACCTCGTCTCTAGAGATTGGAGAACCCGACCCAGAGTCCTCAGGCTCAGCTTCCTCAATGGAAGGCATGCTGGTGGGATTGAGGAGGTCTTCGAAGTATTCTGCCCACCGACCCACAACGTCCCGAGTCGAGGTCAACAGCACACCATCCCCACTGTAAACGGTGTTGGTGCTGCACTGCTTCCCCCTCCTGAGACGCCGGCTGATGGACCAGAATCGCCTTGAAGCCGTGCGGAAGTCTTTCTCCATGGCCTCTCCGAACTCCTCCCACACCCGAGTTTTTGCCTCAGCAACCGCCAGAGCCGCGTGCCGCTTCCGTCGTCAGACCCAACAGCTGCTTCCAGAGTCCCACAGGCCAGGACTCCTTCTTCAGCCTGACTGCCTCCCTCACCGAAGGTGTCCACAAACGGGTTAGAGTGTTGCCGCCATGACAGGCACCGACAACCTTGCGGCCACAGCTCCGATAAGCCGCCTCGACAATGGAGTCGTGGAACATGGTCCACTCAGACTCAATGTCCCCCACGTTCCCCGGGACGTGTTCAAAGTTCTGCCGGAGATGGGAGTTAAAGCTCCGTCCCGCCAGACATTCCCAGCAGACCCTCACAACACGTTTGGGCCTGCCAGGTCTGACGAGCATCTTCCCCCACCACCGGAGCCACCGGACATTTACCATATTAAAATAGTCTCCGTTGAAGGATTTTTGCAGCAAGTAAAGGCCAGTGCCTTTTGTTCTCACACAAACAAGGAGTAGTTCAACATACAAACCAGACTTGGCTCCAAGTCGCTTTATCCGAGTTTTACTCAAGTAGGTTAAAACATTTTTCCGCAGCAGATGAAACAAGAGGAAGCATACTTTTGAGAGAGAAACATGTCGCCGATAACAAATCTTGAGGCCTTGCTCTTGTCTGTGATATGATCGTTTTTAAGCGCAAAAGCAAATCTTTGAAAAATGTACCAGACTGTTTGGCTTTACCTTTAAAAAAAATCTTTTATTTTGTATACAAAGGTTTGATTTCTTCTCCTGTCTTTTTCTTTTTTTTTTTACATGTTTCTATGTCAACGTAGTTCTTTGTATTTCAAATTTTCTTCGCTTATTGGTGTGTTTGTCTGGCGTGTCGGTGCAGGGTCAAAGCAAAGTAATGCTGGACATTAAAGAAAGAAGGTCGCTGTACAATTACATGTGCTGTAAATGAAGCATTTAGGCATGGGGTGGTATAAAATTCTAACAGCGCTGAGTGAAATCACCATTGTATGATGTTATTTTTAAAGAAATTAACCAAAAAATGTACATGACTTTATTAGCCGATTCTCTTTTAGCTTCCACACTGTGACCATCCATGTTTTTAATAAACTGAAATATTTCCAAATATCAGATTTTCTCTTCCTTGAGAAAGGGGGAAAAAAAAAGAGAAGAAAATCTAGCAGTCTTCACTGAGCCAGCTGACCAGCAGTGCGCAACAGCAGGTAGGAGACAACTGTTCTTATCATCCAACCAGCTGGAGGAAATTTTGTATGATGGAAAATTTCTCAAAACGTAACTTTTCAAGTTACACCTGGTATAACTGAATATTGGCCACGGGCCCATGCCTAATTTCAGGGTGTTTTAATGGGAAATGCCTAGAATGACATGTCAACGTAGTTCTAATTTATAATTTATCTAATTAAATCTAATTAATTAAAGTAAATCATTTATAATTTACTAATTATAAATGATCCTGAAAATGAGGTAGTTGTCCCCTATAATTAGTGTTTTTCAATGTCATTTATAGAAACACGGAAAAAATAAAAACTAAATCAGCATTACTAATATGTGCAGTACATGAAAGGGAATACATAATTGTTCATTATAGAAACGTCCAATGTAAAATCATAAGTGAGATGTATCTGATCTATTGATAAACTTGTGTCTGGATTGATGTGTACAGACTGACTTTACATGATAATCCTGTCTGCTTGTCCCAACATGTACATTGAGTGACTATGGTAATGAAATAAACACATGGAGCAACAATAACTCTTGAACCTCTGAATGTTTTACTGACGTTTCAGTTGTATTTTCTTAAACTGGACAGATTCTGTTTTAATGGAGCATTACTAATGCGCCCAATAATAAAAGGGAAAAGACACCTTAGTGTTTTAGTTTTTTATTTTTTGCCAATACCTCCCTCTTCATCCAAAATGTTTCAATGCAACAGCAGGCTTCCCTTTTATGTTTACACTTTAATATTGTATCTTTAATGTAAATTTTGAACGATATTTTTTAAACCTTGTCCTACAGAAACGACTGATATAAGTATAATTAATTTCTCCACTCCTGACATTAAGTACACGAAGCACAAAAGCTAGCTAGCTGGCTAGCCTAGCAACATTAGTTGCAGGTTAGCGGGAAATGAGCGACAAGACTCAAAATGAAGAGCCAAATGAGAAACAATATGTTCATTGAAGACAATTAAACATGACGGAAATTAGCAAATAGATTTAAATAGTACTTAACTATTTAAATCAAGTCTTACTAAAGAAATTACATTTTAAGTCTCACTAAATCAGCTTCGCTTTACAACGTCCTGCGTAGCGATGACCGTTGACGTTGACGGGTCGACACCGTTTATCAAATTTGCTCCAACTTGTACTGTAGTTGACAGTTTTATTTTTGGCCTACACAACCTCTTTTTCCCAGAAGATGAATAAGGAAAAAAAATATTTATATATTTGTCAAAAAAAAAAAAAAAAAGACTCAGGCCGTTATTTTAGGAAGGTGACAAAATGTTGCTTTGCCACCATGTGGTGTGAGGCTTGGATGAAATGTTACATAAAGTTTGGAGGTCTAAGCAGATTTAATTACTTGACTTATTGCACAGTGGTATGCTAATAACGGTGTTTGAATTCATTGACCAGGTGTAAGTGTATTCTTTCATACGCGTTTGCAGTCTGCATGCTACGGCTGCTTGACTCCATCTAGACCTTTACGCCTGGAGGTGAATGAAACGCCTGGATTTCATGATCAGACGGGTGTCACGCCACATTGACACAAACACTATCTGTTCAGAGCACGAATGTTGCCTTTCTGAAGAGCCTCCGCAACTTTGCTTAGGACTAAAGCGCTCTTAGGGGACACAGATACAAGCCCTTCTCTCGTCCCATCCTGCCAAGTTGGCTGGTTATATAACCCGAACATGAGAAGGTCAACAACTACCAGCTATTGCCATGGATACTTGGCACGGCCTGGCATGCATCGTGCGTCTTGGCTGATCGACTTTAAGGCCTGCATGTGAATGCGACCGTGCAGGTGTCAGAAGTAGGCCAGGCAGCAGCAGCGTTACCTAACTCACCCAGAAAAGACATCTGGAGAATCTGAGCTCAGCCCAGTACGGCTTCCTGTTCTGCATGTTAAATGTGCATCACAGCAGAAGCAAACGCTGGCTCGAGTCCTAGATTCATTTATGCAAGCAGGAACCCCCTTTAGGTCAGCTTCCTATGCAGAGTAACACAAAACCAGACAAGAATGAATATGTGTGTGTGTGTGTGTGTGTATGGCAACACTAGTTTTCCAGGCACTTTGAGTTCTATAACTTTAAGGTAAAAAGGAGTTGAACAGATCTGATCATGTGTTGTTTTTCCTGCCAAAACTTTTCTGATCTGTGATGGGTGTCCAACATTGTTTAGCTAGGTGTGTCCTAGTTAAATCCATGCCAACAAGTGAGAGTATTGTCAACCAGAAGTTAAAGTTAAAGTTAAAGCAACATACAGTCAGTGTCTGTATGTTGCTCTTGAAGAAGCCAAGTCATACTTGCGTGTTTTAAAAGAGTTTTAAGCTGTGGCACCTTTAAACACCAACCAGTGCAACTTTGGTTTCCTAAAAGGGGCAGTGTTATGCATTTTTCAGGTATATAGTGCCATTTTATAACTCAATCAAGTAACCATTTTGCTTATTTATATCAAATAGAACTTAAAAGAAATAACATTTTGTAATTCAGTGCCTTGAAATTGGGCACTGAATTTAAAGAATCTCTTAAAAAAACTCCCACCGTTTCTGAAACTCCGCCTTCAGGAAGTCGTCACATCTTCGCTCGAATAGTAAGGTCAGCAAACACCCCGTTGAACCAGATGTTTGCCAATTGCTGCTGGCTAGTCTGAAGGAGCAGAGTGGGGGAAGGTTGCTCAAGCTCTGAGGTTTGGAAACTCCAGTTCAGAGGAGGAGCTGTGGCTCGCAGGTGGGGCTGGGGGCGCCCAGGCGCTTTGTACAGCTGAGAGGTTGCCATGGAGACCGAGGATTTCTCAAACATGCATGAAAGAATGAAAGCAAAACTCCAGGCATGTTTCTGATAATGGCACATTACAAAATAATTTTACATAATACGGCCCCTTCAGTCTCCTTTCAGGTAATTATCAAATATCATCTCACGCACTTCACCTCCGTCTTCAGCGTCTCCACTTCATTGCAGCTTTTCTCTTCTCCTTCTTCCTCCGATTGCCTTTTTGAAATCGTAATGAAAACCGAAGCAGAAGTCGCCTTGGCAGTTGAGTGTTTTGTGGTAGATTTGAAAGAGTTTTCTAAGACGGTAAAGCTGCCAGTTCTCCTCGTCAAAACTGGGTCAGATAGCTTGAATGAAAAACAAACAGTTCTTGCATATTGTTCATGTGAAAAAAGGGCAAAAAACGATGAGGAATTTTAAATGAGCTCAGCTGTCATGCACCACAATGAGTCTGTCACATGAACTCCTGTAATTCAGGGGTTTGCAAAATATAAAAAATTAAAGTTTGAAACTTTTTAGAAGACACGATTTCCTCCCCTCACACAAAACAGACCAAACAAAACCACACACACACAAACACACACAGAAGATTTGATTTTTTTTTTTTTTTAACTGTACACTTTATGTACAAGACAAATTCTCCAAAGGCAATGCAAAATAAAACATGTCACACATTAATAATTACCGTAAGACAAAAAGTAAATAAAAGAGAGCAAAGCTCGGCCCCGGAGACGGGCGGATGCTGACCGCCCGGTTTCGGTCCTGAACAGGATGTTTTGTTGTGGCTATCAAATATCTGCGGGGCGCGCGCTCGTATCCCGCGGTTACGCACCGAGAAACGACAACAAAAGGTCTCAGGAAGCAGGAAACAAACCACAGAGTTTGCACTTTCATTATCGCTGCACACCTGCTGAGGCAGCAATCAGTGATTAGTTTCACCTCTGGAGAAAACGTCAGGCAGCTTCCTGGAGGATTTCTTCATCACCGATGAGAAAACCCACCTCACACTAGGAAAGGGAAGTGCAGAACACGTCATCTCGCTGCAGAATGAAACAGACTGACTCTCTTCTACTGACTGGATGGCTTCTGCCACGATCCTGTGTTCTTAACTGATGTTCGACTCTTAATTATGATAAAAGTTACAGTGATAGTTTCCTGAAAATGTGTCTGATTTAGGCACCTTATTTCATAATAATAGAGGCTGAGAGAAATATGGATACATTTACTTGTGTGATTCAGACAGACCTGGCTGTAGAACATGTGGAGGCAGAGCAAAAGAAGCTGTTTGTGGCTATAGGACTGAACGTTAGAGACCAATCAGAAAGCCCGAAGCCGGCGATACAACGTGCAAACGCAGTGCGGTGCTTTATAGTTTTTACGTTGACACCCAAAAACTCTCTTTGGGTCGTGAGCACCGGGCGCCGTCACTGGACGATTTGCGGCATCTCGCTCCAGGCTTTGGCCTTCTTCTTGGCGAGCGCCATCCAGGGGGCTCGTTCTGGGGCAGAGCGGCGGGAGGCGCGGCCTGCCTGGGGGCAGCCTTTTCCGGGGCAGTCCTCGGCGGGGCGACCGGCGGTGTTTTGGCGAGAACGGGCGGGGGATTCGGGGGTGAGGAGCGGGGCGAGTCCGGTCGGGGCGAGGGTTTCGCTGGGGTCGGGGGCGCCTGCGGCTTTTGGAGCGGGGCCTTCGGAGGCTGAGGCGGCACTGGAGTCGGAACAGAGAGAGTCCTTCTGGTCTCCTTTTCTACAGACATTGAAAAAAAAAAAACACAAACACACACAATCAAATAGAGAATTTAGACTCAATTATTATGTCTGCAGGTGACACCGGTTGCGTTTCCACTGACCAAAAACGGCTTCGGTTAATGGAAACGCACAGACTTTGAAAGAAGTTTTTGCGCCGGGGTGAGGTGGTTTTCGGCCGCGTGAAATTGGTCGAAATTGGTTTCACGTCACACGAATCACGAGATCAACAGCTGGATGTTACTACTGGTGAAAACGACAAAGAAGACACCAGGAAGCAGTAGTAGGAGGATAGTTTGATTACATTTTTTTTCCTCCAGAGGTCTCACGTCATCACACAGTTCATGAAAAATTGCGTATTATTCCAACATGTTGAATTTATAGCTCTTCTTTAAAATGGCCGACTGCAATTTCCCCTAAACACAGCATTCGTAGCCGCTCCCAGTAGGCGGGGCTTGTCACTCTAACATCTGAAATAGACTCTGATGGAGATGATGAGCGGCTGAATTGTGAATATATCTCATGTAATTATTTACATCTGTCTCTACCGTGATTTTTAACAACTTATCGTTTGAACAAGCTTATTCACGTGATTTTACTCTCTTTCTTCACGCCAATAGACAAAACAGAATTTCCAAATTGTGTTTTTTCGACATCAGCAGAATATAGACAAAGATTTATGATGGAAACACAGCTAATGTTAAAATATTAACAGAAGAATTCATGGACGTCACTGATTGGCTGCAAAAATCCAGTCTCACATTAAATACAGGAAAGGCAGTTGTAATAATTTCATTTTAAATATCAAAGTATCATTTGTATGAATGGGGATTAAAATAAAAAAATCTCGATGAATTTAGCTATTCAGGTGTCAAACTTTAACCTTTAAAAACAATGTTAAAACATCTAAAAAGTGTTTAAAATGTAGACTTGCTCATTTGGGTGTGTATGTGGATTTCTTATTTCTTATGTTTCCGATATTAATCTAAATTCTGTGATTTTTTTTCTGATGTTTTTTATATTGTACGACGAGGCGGTAGCAAGCACAGAGAATAGTTTTGAAACCTAAAGGAGACATTTACTCAAGTGCGTCTTAAATATGTTTTTCCCCTCCTTCTGTCGCATTTTTTTAAACTCTGGACTCAGAAAATACTGGACTTGGTTGCAGATTTCAGCTTGGACATAATCATTGCCAGTCTGTGGTCTGTTTCCCAGTAGCTGACTTTGGCCACGTGGGGGCAGTGTTGCTCCAGTGAGAATCCACGTCCACAAGAACAACTTTTGTTTACTTGAGCTCTCCTGCAGTGCTTCCTGTATATCCCAGTGTTTTGCAGGTGCTGACCTCTGCTGGTGGGTTCAAGCGGTTTGCTGCTGCTCTGCTCCCTGCTCGGAGGCAACGCCGGCTTCCCCTCCTGCTCCTCCTGGTGAAACATTAACATATTGGAAATGTGCAACATGTATTGATGCCGTACAAAAAGTAAATAAATAAAATGATTACCTTCTGGACCGTAATTTCATTGAGTGGGGCTTCTTTGTAAACCTTCTGCTTCTGTTTGGCCACAGAGATCCAGCTGGGGGGATCGGACCTGCCGGGCGCACTCCGGGCTGCGGCCGGCTCTGGAGGGACACAACATAGCAGATCGGCGGCGTCAGATCACCGACTCGTGCGGACTGTGCGGGACGGGGCGGCGGCAGAGACCTGAGAGGCGTCTCGGTTTGGCTCCGGCGTCTCCGTGGATCTCCGGTTTCCTGGGCAGAGCGGGCTTGTTGCCGATTGGATGGCTCGCGGGGGGCTTGCCGCTCATTGGCTGAGGCGGCTCGGCTTTAGCGGAGGGTGGATGCGTCGGCGACTCGACTTGGGGCTGGATGGCAAACGACGACGAGTTTAAAGTGGAACGTTTGCGTCGGGCTCTGCTTCCCGCTTTGTGTTTGCCTACCTCTGATTCGGCCTCTTCTGAGCCGAACCGGAGCAGAGCCGACGTCTTCCTCAGCCGGACCCCAAACGGACTGTCCGGGTTGGCCTCCGCCACCGCAGGGCTCTCTGCAGGCAGGACAGGTCAGAGTCACTCCCAGCAAACAGCAGTTAGAGAAACTAACTCTGCTTTTCTGTAGCTTTAGAGAGTGCAGGTGGTAAATGGCTGGCAGATGACAACCCAACCATACTTTTTCCTTCCACCAAACTTTCTGACGACGTCAGTCAATGACGTTGAGTCAAGATTATTATCCACAGGGGTGTCAAACTCATTTTCATATTGGGAAATATAAAGATTATGATTGTCCATGTGAACAAATTTAATGATAAAACATGTTAAACTGTTGAAATATGAACAAACAGCTGCCTATGTATGCAAAGAGCACTTCTTATAATTAAATAACATTAAACCTCTTTTCACACTGCTGCAGTTTGGAACTAATCAGATAAAAACTGCTTCGATTTGATTAATAAAATAATATTTAAGCGCACAACAGTATTTCTTTAAGGTTCTTTCTATGTGGTGCTCATAAAAAGCTGTGGCGGGACACAATTGGCCCCCGGGCCTCGTGTTTGGCACGTGATATATATATATATATATATATATATATATATATATATATATATATATATATATAATATATATATATATCTTATTTGAACTTATGTTATGCAATATCCTAATTTTCTGAGAAACTGAATTCTGGGTTTTCATTAAGTACAAGACAAAGTGTTTTTCTTTTATCAACAATGTTTCTGTTTTCACTGATTACACTTTGCCAAAACGAGCAAGTGCCTTGTAACCCTTATTGCCAAGTCTTATAAAAAAATTAAAAAAAAAGAAAAGAAAAAGAAAGACGCAACAAAGAGTAAAACCCCCACAAAGTCCTGGAAAATATTTACTTGTCATTGAAAACAGCAACTGTGAAGGACCTTGTTTATATTTTGGTCCAACACTAATTGACAGATTCCTTTTCTACAACATTCAGGCGGCTTCAAATATCGTCTATTGAGGAGATAAAAACCACAAATGTCTAAAAAAAAAACCCTATATTTTCAGCAGGGCCAGATTAGAAGAATAAGGGGAATAAGAGGCTAGAACCAGGTTTGGCGCCCTGTCCAATAAAACCCCAAAAAACAAAAACAAAACAAAACAAAAATAAAAACAAAAGGTGCAGCTCAGCTTTTTGGTTTAAATAGAAACTAAATGTGGCCCTAGAGATAGGACACTAGGGGTAAAAAGGTTGGTCATCCCTGCTCCCGGCTGTAACTTCATACATATTCAGAACTTGGCATTTTGTTGTGTGGGTACCATGGCAACTACTTTAAAGCCCTGGTGTTCTCACCTGGTGTTCTTCCCGGCGCTCCGGTTTGGGCCTCAGGTGGAGCGGACGCTGTGTAGCTCTGCGGTTTGGAGGTGAAGCTCCCTGAACTCCTCCCTCTGACCGGACTCGGTGCTGCCTCGGCTTCGGCCGGGCTGCCGGATTCTGCTTTCACGTCCTGTTCCTTCGGGTCCGCTCCCTCCACCTCGGCTCTGCTGTCCCAGAGTGGTGCCGGGGCGGCAGACGGGGAGGTGGGGTGGCTCTGGAGCCGCTGCCACGCCGGGGCCACGGTAAAACGGACTTTGCTTTGATCCGTCGGTGTTGATGGCGTTGACGGCGTTTCCCGTGCGGAGGAATCACCTTGTTCTGGCGCTGATTGCTTCTCTTCTTCTTCTTCTTCCTCTTCTTCTGTGTTTTTCACTCCCTCTATCCGCTCTGTCACGTTAAACTCTGCGGGTTCCTCGGTGGGGGGAAGTGGCTCTGTTACAGCAGAGAGGCGGAGCGGAGAGCTGGGTTTCTCTGAGGTCGGGGAGGCCAGATGGATGTGTAAGGTACTGGTCTTACTGGGGGAACCGGTGGGACTCTGATCTGAACAGGAAACAGAGCGCGACTCCGGCAGGAGCAGCGGAGGAGGTCTGGAGGAAACACGGCCTTCTTCCTCAGCTTCAGCCTCCTTCTCCTCCAGGAGGGATCTTGTTCTGTCTTTTCCCAATTCCACGTCGTCTCCACCCTGATTTCCATCGGGACTTCTTTCCACGTCTTCTGATTTACGATCCTGCAGCTCTTCCTCTTCCTCAGCTCCAGGGTTATTATTTAAAACCTCCTGCTCTTCATTCACTTTTTGATCATCCGTCTCTGGGTTAGCATCATCTCCTTCGCCTTCCTCTTGAATCGACCAGGCAGTCGGATCCTCCTCGTCTTCAGCGTCAGGGATTCCCTCTGTCACTCCCTCTTCATCCCCTTTTGCTTCCTCCTCTGCCTCTTCTTCATCTGTCACCTCCTCTACCTCCACACAGCTTTCCTCCTCCCTTCCTTCCACCTCGCTCTCGCATTTTTCCTCAACAGCTTCTGGCTCCTCCTCGAACTCTACCGCCTCCTTCTCCTCTTCCTCGCCGCCATCCCATTCTTCCTCCACTTCTTCCTGGTCGATGGCTTGTTTGATTTCTTCCTCCGATTCAACTTCCTCCTCCTCCTAGAAAATACGAGTGGAGAAATGATGTACACTGTTGAACATTGTTAGAGAAACTTAGGAGTTTTCTAACGGTACCATTTCTTCCTGAATCTTTAGTTTGTGTAACACATTTGCTGACGACAACGTATGGCATTGGTTAAAGCCCACAGAGATAGTTAGCATAGCCACCAGTGACGACGGCGAGACGGTTTTTCTGTAATGGCGAGTTGTTTCTCTCGCCATTACACTAGCACCTTACATGAGCCTGATTGACAGCGCTATGACCCTCCTCCTTGCTCTGATTGGTTGTTTCTGCATTTTTACAGATAGAAATACCGGAACTGGGACGAAGTGGAGGAGTTTGATTTTTTTCAGAGATCATCTCTCATGTGTCTAAACTGTCACAACATTATGACCGTTTTTTTTTTTGTTTGTTTTAAATAAAAGTTACATACCGCAGCTTTACAAAAAAACAACAGGTAGCCATAACAATGACTAAGTGCTCAACAGAGTTTGGGTAGAACCAACAGCCAATCGTCATCCTCCAAGTTTTCATTCAGATTTTGTAAACAGCTTTATGCTTATGTATCGTTTATTAATGATATGCTGATCATATATATATATATATATATATATATATATATATATATATATATATATATATATATATATATATATATATTTATCCTGTTCCTGTAGTCCATTAAAAGCAAAAAACATCAGGTATCTGTGAAATATATCATTTTCTGGCTTTGTAAAAATGTTTTTTATGTTTATAACTTAACTCAAATGTGAAGCTGAAAATGAAGTAATAGAAATAATTGTAAAACTATTTTTGACAGTATTCAAAAAGACATAAAGACATACAGTGTGTTGAATGTGTTGAATGAATCGCTCCGAAACTTTGTCCTCCTCAGGTTCTTCCTCTATTCTTTTTGCTGCTTCTTCTTCTTCTTGTTGTGTCTTCTTCTTCTTCTTGTGCTTCTTCTTCTGCAGCGACCTCTTCCTCCGGTAGAGACTGAGGAAGAACCTCCTCTTCCTCCTGGGCAGTCGGATCAGACGTGTCAGGACTCAAGGCGGGGCCCTCACAGCCAGCGGGATCTTCCTCTTCCTCCCTCTCCTCAACTTCCACTGCCGCATCCTCCGTCTCCTCCGTCTCCATGACAACGGCGCTGAGCTCCACATCGGGCGAGTGAGAGGCCTTCAAGGAGCTCAGCACCTCCTCCAAGAGCGAGCTGCCCTCCTCGACGTTTTCTTCTTCCCCCGACGAAGAGTCGCTCTCGGAGTGGACGGCGCAGGAGAATCCCGCGGGGCCGGTCAGGTGCTCTGCCTGACCAGCAGGGGGCTCTGGTGAGACGCTAGAAAATCAACAGGTTTTATTTGAGTGGAGAAGGTTTAAAAAAGAAAAAACCTACACACACAGAAAGGAGGAGGAGAATAAGGAAATGATGTGGGAGCACCTGGGACTGTCCAAGGAGGAGGATGTGGAGCTGGAGCTGGAGGAGGGAGCACGCCACTCAACCGAGGCGTCCTGTTCTTCCTCATCTTCCTCCTCGGAGAGACTGGACTCCAGAGGACAGGAAGCGTCCGGGGCGTGAGAAACATCCTGTTCCGTTTCCGTGTCATCTTCTCCCTCGTCATCCCCGAGCGGGAGCGCTGGGGAATCTTTCTGGGGTTTGTCCTCTTCATCCTCCTCCTGTTCGGTTTCCGCTTTCAGCTGATCCCGACTTTCGACTGAGTCACAGACAGAAAAAGAGTTCCTAAGAATCATGGTTCGCTTGAAACAGGAAAACACACTGACAAAAGTAAAACTAAAACAAACAGACAAAAAAAAAACAACAACTAATAATCAAAACAAAAACAAACATCATCATTAGCTACAGTTCCCATCAGGTTCTACTGCAGATATGTTAAGAAAAAAAAAAGCAAATAAATAAAAAAGTGACAATTACAATTTGCTTTCAGAAACTCCTGTGTGTCTTAATGAAATGTGTTGAGTGATCAATGAACGGCGCTGACCTTCTGCCTTCTGCTGCTCCTCCGTACCGTCCGCCGCCGCCGTCAGAGACGCCGTCAGCTCCTCCTCCACCGCAGAGTCGCCTTCTGTTCTCAACTCCAGGCGCTGCACAGACATGACGCGTCATCATCAGCTGCTACTTACTGTCCAACGGGGTGAGGACGCCAACAGAAACGTCCTCAGAAGAACAAGACTCAAGATTTAGGCCAGGTTAGGTGTAAGTTCTGGGAGTTTAGCTTATATATATATAGACACAGTGAGATTACTTCAATATTTGCGTACAATAAATCCTTCTGGACTGATTGGTTCCCACAATTATGACTGGAAAAATCACATAAGGTAGCAAGCAGGACTCCTAATCACAAGAAAACAAAAAGCTAGCCTCCAAGCTAACTAAAACCTGAATGGTAGAGACGGTTAGCATCTTAACGCTACATACATTTTATACCTAAAATAAAAAGTACCAGCATTAAAAAATGTAAAGAAGCAGAAATAACAGGTAAATATATATATATCAGTATTGCTAAGAGCACATAACTCAAAGTAATTCAGCTAAAGCTAAATGTTCGCATCCATGCTAGCATTAGCATGATAGACCTGAGCAGGTTTATAAAAGTGTGAGAGAAGTGACAGTTTTAAGGATGTTTGAATGGTCATATCGATGTTTTTGTCAAAACCTTCACTTCACCTATTGAAGTGATTCCATGTTTGTCACCTGGAGCAGACTTTAGAAAGAACTTTCAGGGGCCCGGAGCCCAGGGCCCCCATTATTTGGGGGCCCAGAAAAGACTTTTTCTTTTTTTACAAATGTGTTTATTTATTCTAAAACTCCCAACTCAATACGAGACAAGTTGAATTGAGATTTTAAGACTTTTATGATCCAAACGATAATCAAGTATTTGGAGACTCTGATGTTATCGTAGATTTCCTGGGAAACAGCACGGACCAGGAAGCGTGTTAAACCTACCATGAGATGAAGGTCTACACATTAATGTACCGTCATTTTCATTAGTGAAATCATTTTTCTGAGCTGGATGGGGGACCGGCCCAGGAACCAGGCCCTGCTTGTTACCACAAACAGGAAAATAAATAATAACTAAAATATGAATATATATATATATATATATATATATATATATAGTTTTAAGAATATATATATCCTTAAATATCCTTAAATATATATATATAGCAAACCTAGAGCCTTCTGGGCCATGTCGCTGAAGGATGTGTGTGGTTGTCTTACCCGCGCTGGTTTCCTCCTGTTGCAGGCCTTGTTTCTCAGGCCCAGCTTGTGCTTGGCAGCAGAGTTATCCAGGCAGACGAAGGGACTGGCCGGCTGGCTGAAGTCCCCGGGAACCGCCGGGGGGCTCACAGCTCTGCTGCACAGCTGGCGGGGGAAGGAGACAGAAGGTTTTGGCAAAGTGTTTCCCAAGTAACTTATTGACAGAAGCTTCACTTTCCCAGCACTTATCGGCGTAAGGGGAAGGAACCGCTTGACGTTTCTGGACTTCAGAGGGAAAACCCTTTATGAGCTCAGATAACTCCATCCACATAGTCAGCAAAAACAACAACAACAAAAAATCCTTCAGAGTAATGCAGAAAATTGTTGGGTTGGCCAAAATCAGGCCACACAAACACAATTCTGCTTTGTTTTTTTTAAGTCAGACGCACTTTAGGGTCTCTAAGCTGCGGTTATCATTGAGGGGAAATGTAAAGCAGTAGAACGTCGTCTTGACAGAAACATGACGGAGGCGTGTCGAATCGGAGCGCTGTAACTAAAAGCAGACACGCTGACTGCAGAGCTAACCATCGGAATGCACCCCGAACACACAGACACGCATACAGAGGGTCAGTGCGGCTGCAAGCAGGAGAAAAAAGGTCAGAAGTAGGAGGGAGAGGGAGAGGGAGAGAGAGAGAGAGAGAGAGGTGACATGCAGAGAAAGAAGAAGTCAACCTGCACACTTCCATTTAAGGTCAGAAGAGCAGCTTGAGGATCGGTTTGAACAGAAACACACATGAACACAATAAGCAGCATCGTCCCGTCAACACATGATGGTTATTTACGGCGCTGCAGATGGGAGGCTGTGCTCTTTAGGAGCGCATGAACTGAAACAAACACAATTATTCAATGATTGTTTATGCATTTCAGAAACATCAGATCCAACGATTTATGTCAAAATATACATAAACGCAGCTAAAGTTACACATAAATGCTGTTAAATGCAAATTGTAGACGTTTCCCCTCAGCCATTCTATTTATCTATATTTTTTTTCCACATAGTGCAAATGTAAAAATATGGACCGTATGTTAATGTATTGTCTATACCCGCCACACAGAGACACAAACAGCAGCGCTGGCACACTCACACCCTTAACGGGTTTTGAAAGGAACCAGTTAGCGTAGCGTGCATGTTTCTGTGCTGCGGGAGGAATCCAAACAGAACCGGTGCGCGACGGGGAGAAAACGCAGAAACATTTCACTCAGGGACCATGGAGAACCCACAGTACGGATCAAATCAGTTTGGACTCTGCTGGTTGGAGATTTTCTTTAAGCTCACCTCATGCTGCTGGCTAATGCTAAGCAACATGTTTGGGGCTTCACAATGGCCTGGTGTTTGTATTCAATTTGTTACAAACTTGTTTCCAGGAGTCTGCTTTTACCTGGAAAGATCATCTGAATAATAATAATAATAATAAAAGTTTTTTTTCTTTTCTTTTTACCACCGTGCTCTAGGCAACCCATCACAACAGTCCATTCCAGCAACAAGGCAGTTCAAAGTGCCAATATGAAACAAGCAACAAACATTAGATTTTGTCCAATGCGATCATTAAAATCATTGAGCCAATAAATATCAAACACATTGATTAACGGTCCAGTTATTAGGAATGATTCTGCATGTTTTTGATCTCAGATCGCTGAGGGACAAACATGCGACCGCTGATATTAACGTGATTTTCAAGAGACACGAAACGGACCTGGAACTGGTGAGTCGAGACAAACACTTCACAACTACCAATCTCAATTTGTTTTATCGTTTTCTACTTTTTCGCAAACAGAAAATCTGTGGGAAATATTCAAAATGAGAAGTTTGAATATTTTTGATCAGTTTCAAAAGCATCAGTTGCGCACACACACACACATAAAAAATGTCTCTTCCTGTTTGCAGCTTTTAACTAAATCCAATTAATCTTCCTTCATTTGGGCCAAAACAAGAGGAAGTGACATCACTGAAGCGTCTGTTATTCTATTGGCTGATGCAGTAAACAGAATCATGCTGGTCGAATCCCAATTAGACGCATTGAAACTCAGATAAAATGTTAAAAAAACAACAACAACTTTGCCAAGTTTTTTATGTTGCCAGTTTGTAGCTCAAACTGGCAACATAAACTCATCTTAAATGTTTAACTGGAATCCTGAGCTTCACTGCTATGAGAGGAATCTCATTTAAAAGGGCTGATTTTGTATTTTTTTTTTTTTTTGTGAGCCAGTCATTTGTCACTCTTTCCAGTCGGGAACGGGCGGTTGGGCCAAAACGCTTCTGAAACGACCGAAACTTCACTGTCATTAAAAGCTCATTCGTCCCAGCTTGCTGGCGGAGCCACGGAGGCTGAGAAAGACGGCCGCTTCTCGCCGCATCCAGCGTTCGGGAGTGCAAAGTCGTAAAGCATGGAAGGGAAAAAACTGAGAACAAAAAAAAAGTAGAAAAAGCGACAGAAGGAGAGAGAGAGAGGTTCATTTTACATGAAGAATGCTTTTATCTGGATCCAGGAGTTTAATGTGTAGAACTCGGATCATGAGATGTTCATCACTGTGATCACATGAGCAGAAACGTCCCGGACACACACGCACACACACACACACACAGTACAGAGACTCTTCCTGCTGTTCTTTTCTTCACTTTACTTATGGCGGCAGCGGTTCGGAAACATGTGAACGAGTTCAAAACGTGACAATTGATGGAAGGACGGGGAGCCAGTGAACCGGTTACTAGCATTTATGCAATCAAGTAACACTTTTACTAGTTCACAAAACCTGAACTTTTGCTCTCACTTCAGTATTTCACTCAGTTACATCTGAAATCATATCTTTTAGTGACTAAAAGTAAAATTAAATAAATAACACCATAAAAAACAGATTAGAGTTTTCTGGTGTGTTTTTTGTTTTTTCTATTCTTGAACTGGATTTGTCTTGTTCTTTTCTCTTGCTTTTTTTTCATTTTTGCCTTGTGTATGGAAAAGTATGTTTTGGGTAAAGTATTTCACTCAGTTACATTTGAAATCATATTTTTTATTAGAGTAAAAAATATGGATAATTTAAAAACAAATCCAGAAAAAAAAGCTGCATCATCTTTTGTCATCTATTTTTTTTGGTCTTTTTTAAAAATTTTCTTTCCTTTTGCTTTTTTTTTTGTTTGGTTTCATTTTTTTCAGCATTGTGTGTGTGTTTTTTTATTTTCCTTGTTTCAAATGATACTCATGATGTCACACTAGCTGCTCACAGTTTATTTTGTATTGCATTTTAACAGTTGGAGACCAATATTTTCTCATTCCTTTTGAGAAATTCACAAAACTTTCTTCCTTCCAACTTTCACCTACAAGTACTTTTCCCCTGACAAATTTGTTACTTTCACATGAGTAGCATTTAACACCTATAAACTCGCTCGTATTTAAATGAAACGTCATCAAATTATCCGCACTTTTACTTAAATTTCTGTACTTTCCCATCTGTGCTAATAAACATTATAGTGTTTCTTTACCCGCTCGTCGCTGTCGACTCCATGCAGGCTGTTGGAGCTGGACCTCTCAGCTTTACTCTGAGAAAAGCACAAAGAGAAAATAAAAACTTCAGAGCAAAAACATCTCCACAGACTGCAGTGGTGTGATGTGTGTGTGTGTGTGCGCACTACCTTGACTGAATGAAGGGGCGTGTAGTCGGCTGGGCTGCAGGGCAGGCCGTCGTCCTCAGACGTGGCTCCGGCGTCTTCGGTCTTCTTCACGCACATTAAGGACGGAGGAGAACCCAGTCTGATGGCCTGCTTCAGCTGGAGCTGCAGACCAAACATCGGTAATTATCACACATTTTATTTACAAAGTTCAAAAGTGCCACTTTTTTTTTTTTTTTTTTTTTTTTATTATCCCAAAGGAAAATTAAATGTTGCAAGTCATATTACCATGCACCTCCAAAAACACATTGTGGCCTCCTGTAGCAGTCAGCTAGCAGCAAACCTAAAAAAGGATTCTGACTGAAGACTGTTGCCATGTGACGGTCTTGTGACCGTCATGAAGCGCCAACCGCTCAATTTTCAGGCAGCAGAAATGATATTTCAAAATGAAATTTTCCAGATGACACCATTAGCAAGTGCTGCTAATCCAACTCGTTTGCTTTTGCCGCTCCCCTTTAAATCTCACTCTGGCCGTACGGTTGGGAAACCCGACAGACGGACCAGCTTCTGGATGTGATTCTTATCCGTCATGAACGACGGAGGAGAAGGAAGCTTGCAAACCACTTGGAAAAACTTTTCACTTTACATTTTTCTCACATTTTGGCAGCTTGTAAGTCGAATAAAAAAATAAAAAAAAAATCCAGTCCACTTTTTTATTCATCTCTTTGAATCAAACCTTTGGGGAATCACTTCTTTTTCTCAATGTTCTAAAAACTTTAACCCCGTCCCCTCTTTCAAGTCTCCTGTCATATTCTAATTTAGATGTAAGATTTGGACTTTGACTAGTCCATTTCTAGAAGGATGTGCTCTGATGTAAACCAGTTTGTTGGTTTTTATTCGACTATTAAACTACACACAGAGAGGCTCAATTTTGCAAACTGTTAGTTCTGAATACAAATTAATGTTCCTATTTTCAGGCTCTAATCTGGTAAAAAAAAAAAAAAAAAGTTTCCTTCCATTCTACAATATTTGCAGATTTGATAGAAAATGTGTTAACTCACTTTCCAGAGATGATTGGAATGCCCAAAGTTTTCACTTCCTGTTTAATAATTACACATTGGTAATATTTTGAGTCAGTGTGGAGTACAATTAACAACGTGGGGCTTTTGCGGAGGGTTCATCGGCAACAGAGGGTGAAGGTTCTCGCACGTTCTGTCGGTATCACAGAAACTCAAACAGGTTTCTTATCTCCGTCACAAAGCAAACACTGGAAAATACAGATTTTGTTGAGCGAGTCTGGACGGACCTGCTTCAATGACTGGAAATGGATGCAGATCCATCAGAAAGATTCAGAAATCGATATTCATGCAGAACTGCTCGAATCTTGAATATTAAAGAATTGCTTCGTCTAGTTTTATTGGCTCAGAGAGATAAAGTTGTTTGAAACAGAACGCTGAGTGAAGTTGAAATCCATCGCTGCGTTCAGTCTTGAAAATGTTACATTTTTCTGTTTTTGTTGTGTGGGAACTGCACATGCTAGGAAAACAAAACACAAAAAAACTAGAAACAGTTGGAAACACATTGTGATATAAATTGGCTAAAATTCCAGAAAACTGATGCGAGACTCTTGTGAAATGAAACCTAAAACATTGTAACTAATGGGCGGTTCGGTCGTTTCCGGTTTATTGAAAATGGCATTTTACACCAAGTGCTCGGCCAAGGTAATGATTAATGACGTACACCGATCCGAAGCCCAAGAAGTAAGAAAGGTTTTAAGATGTACGCCTCGTTATACATTCTCAGATACGAAGGTGAGTTTTACTTTATGACTAACATTAACTTTGGCTTTTAGGCAATATTATCTGCTATTAAAATATCTGAACATGTTCATCCATTCTAAAGGACAATGTTTTTACCTTATTTTGTACTTATTTTCAAGTATATTGTATGTTTTCATTGTCGATGGAGTCAGAGATCAAGTAACGGGGAGATTACCATGAGGAAGCACAACAACCCCGGAGCTTCTCTGGTGTCGGAGTTCTAGTTCAGGTTCAAAGTTGTTGCTTTTAGAAACATAAAGAAATTTGCCAGCACTGAATAACATCAGGGATATTTTAATTTTACGTATTTGTCCCATTTCAGTTGACAGAGATACAAAACAATTCATTCGGTAACATGTTTGGTGGATAGTGACCTTGTATTGTGTGTGTGTGCTGAATGTAAACATGTTGAACACGGGTAACAGTCTGAACGCGTTTACCTGGCAGCGCCGCGCTATTTATCCTGTGGCGTCTCACCAGATATTGATCTTTGCACGACGTGCTTATATTTAGTTCTGGAATGACCTAATTCCACTCATCAAACAGGAAACGCCCCCGCTGAGAGCGAGGATTATGCTGGGAATATCTCCATCAGATCATTTTTTTCTCTCTAAACTCAGTTAATGCTAATGACTGTGTCTGAACTCCCATCTGCCAGACGTATCGCCGCGGCTTCATATCTGAAGCTCCAGCTGCGTCGTCTGTCGTAAATAGGCCCAAAACACTTCCTCTTTATTTCGGCTGCAGGGAAAAGTTTCCCTCTTTAGCAAATCCCCTTAAGCAGCAGCTTAATTCCTGCTCTCCGTGGCCGAGTAAAGCGGTTGCACTGGAGGTCACGTCTTCCCCTTTTAGACCGCTGTTGTGACAGACGGAGATGTGCTTCATCTCAGTTCCTTCTCCTCCTCTTTGTCATCCAGTTACTTTTTCTTTGATTACGTTTTCTGCCATAAACACCTGAATTCTAGTGATTCACCGGAGTTTAGAGTCATTTCTGATGATTTATTCCCGTCTCTTACACTCCGTCCTCTGCTATAATCACTTTGGCTGGATATGAAAAAGAGCAGCAGGAATGTCATCCTCACCCATTACATCTGACATCTTAACGGGATCGTCCAGAGTGCCACGTGAAAGTATTAATGCTTCTTAAAAAAATGTTCCACACTTCCGTCCTCCACAACCTCAACTTTCAATACATTTCGCTGTGATTTTGATCAACAGGTCAGTGGGGCATACGTGTAAGTTGCAAGAAAACCTCTGGTATGCACGGATTTCATACTAGAGTTCATGCGGTTTTGAAATCTTAAAGTTGAAATGAAACACCAATAAAAAAATCCTATAATAGACATATACCAAAAATTATGATTATTATATTTTTTTCAAAAGGTCACCTGACATTAAAGGGGCAGTATTATGTGTTTTACAACCACATAGTGCCTTTTTATACCACAATCAAATAACTACGTCACTTTCGATTGTTCTAAAATTGCTGCATAGGACTTGAAAGAAATTTGACTTTGTAATTTAACACCTTGAAATTGGGCCTCTGTCTCTTTAAGAAGCTCCTGCTCTTTCTGAAACTCCGCCTTCAGGAAGTCATCATAGAATTATTCCTCCATTAACCCTTTCGCAACGTTTTTGCCAGCGTTTGACTGAGAAGTAGCTGCTATAATGAGCTCAGCTGATGCACGGCTCCACCAGGTGTTTGCTCATTGCAGCAGGCTAGTCTGAAGGAGCAAAGTGGGTAAGGTTGTTCTCGGAAGCTTCGTTGTCGAAGGCGGAGCTAGGCCCATCGAGGTGTTTTGCACAGCTCGGTGGTTGCCACGGAGATTAAAAGATTAATTTAACATGCATAAAAGAATCCAGGCGGCACTTCAGGTGTGTTTCTGATGAGGGAAAAACATTATAACATGATGCAGGGCTCAAATGTAAATTTCACATAATATTGCCCTTTTAGCAAATTTTACTTTACTGAACTGAATATAAAATATAATATATAATATAAAATGTCTCTTTGGACAAAACATGCTCATGAGCGAGAATGATCAGGTTGTAAACGTGGCACAAGTTCAACCTCTGGAATTGGAGCTGTAATCTCAACACAAGCGGGCGGAATACAAATGCCCACCACACTTTTCAGATCTCACTTTATAATTACACACCACTCCAAGTTCGTCTTTGACACTAAATTCCTCTGGGAAGAGAAGGTGAAAAAACAAAGAATGAACACATTTGCAGGACACAGCACCTCATCTTGCCACACGAACCGCTTTTTAGCTTCTGGGGTCAAAGAGTAAAACTCAGCGGTTGATATTTACCTGAAGGGATTTAACTTTCCCGTGAATGCTGTCCTGAGACGCCCCGAGGCCCTCGTTAGCTTCTGACGAGTCGGAGACGAAAACAGAGTCATGTGACAAGGCCTTGTTGCCCAGACTGATCCTTGACCTTCAGGAACAACGGACAGGAAGAGGAAAAAAACAAATGTTTATGATGACAAATAAAAACTGGAAACACTATTATAACAATACGATTTTCTGTTACTTCTTACGATGACCATTGGTAAAAAAAAAAAAAAAAAAATTGTAACAAGACACCTCCTGCGACACAGACAAAAGGCCGACGGAGGCAGGAAGTGGGCACGGCTCGCGAAAACAAAGAAATCCTGAACCTGCCGTCAGGAAGAGACGCTCCACTCCTGGTGGACAAAAACAGGAAGCGCCGAGCCTCCGCCGAGGAGATGGACCTCAAAACACAGTCTCCCCTAAATCAACTCGACACATGGGATCGGTTCTTTTAATAAATCTAATCGGGCAGCTGAACTCTGCGGGGCAGAAACACAGCAGTAAGAAATCATTTTGGATTTTCACTCATCTGCGGGGAAATCAGCAACATCGTTTCAAACTGATTGTAACTTCTTTATTTTTATTTTTAGACAACAGACGCAAGGGTACACTGACAATGATTTAGTGGTAAATATCCGAGACCTCAATTGTAGCAGTGAGTTCCCTTTTTAATTAACAGAAACCAATAAAATGATCTCTTTGTCTTGATTTGTTTTATTCATTTTTTTAAATCACACTTGGATGTGGAAAAACAATCCGAATCAGTTTGCTCATATGAAAATGCCACTGCCTTGCTTGAAGTATTAGGATTTAACTGTTTTAACCAAATTTTTTTGGTTCAGTTTCAGTAGTCCAGACTGAAATGTTAAATAAATACAAAAGTAAATCACTCAAATAGTACTCTTCTGGTAACACATCACGCTCCAAACTAACTCAAGAATAAAATGGAAACAAAGTCACTAGCTGCGTGCAAAACTGTCAATATTCTGTTATGTCAGCAACACAAAGTTTCATAATTAAAGGTGTTGCCATTACATAAGAAACGCGATTAAAATCCCAAATGAATAGGTTTGATCATGCAATAAAGAACGTGGTCCCATGATCCTCCAACTACTTCCTGTCTCCTGCTTTGTGGTTTGTGCCAGCGGCAACATCCGGTTGTTGATCATGTGACTCGCATGGTGCGAAAAAGAAAAGTGTCTCCATTGCAGTTTTGCAAAATAAACCAATTTTCCAATTTCCAAAAAAGAGCAAAAAAAAAACGAAAAAAAAAAACCTCATGCTAACGCCGAAACTTTTTATCATAAAAACAGGAGGTTTTTTCTAATTTGCTGCGTTTCCACTGAACAAATTTATTGTCAAAACATCAAAATGCGGAGTTATATGGTGAATGCAGCTATTGATATCTATCGGAAAGCCATTTCTAAGTCTTTGGGGCTCCACAAACAGAGGGAACATGGGAGAGTGGTGAACTTTTTCAGCAGTGGCTAAACCTACCAAACCCACAGGAGTTCTTCAGAAACTGATCCAGAAGAACATAAATACACCAGAACAACGTCGAAAGGACGTAAAAGAAGACAAAAGTTAGATTTTCCAAAAGCACCTCTGATTCAGAAAACCTTTGGGAAAATATTCTTGGGACTGAACTTTTCAAAAAAATTACAACGTAATAGAAAGTATTCGCCGTGTTAGAGCCCACAGCCTAACACGGCGGAGGTGGAGTGATGCTCTGGGGCTGTTATGCCGCTTCAGGACATTTGATGAAACCACACATTGTGCTCTCTATCAGAGGAACCTAAAGGAGAGTCTCTAATCAACAGTTTGTAACTTTAAGCTAATGTGGATAACGGAGCAGATCGACTTCCTGCCAATTATCACAAATAACTGATGATGATTGTTGCCGCCGTGAGTTTAGGGGGAAAGAGCCGCAGGCTGGGTAAATCATACCCAGCCAGGTTGAATTGGTCAGCTAAAAGTTAGTGAGTAGAAACGTGTGCGGTCGTACCCAGAACCCTTCTCCTTCTCGGATCGGGTCAGCGTGTTGTTCTCCGACGTTTTGCTCACGTTGTCACTCGACTGGCTCCCCTTCAGGCCCTCCTCCGCTCCCGCGCTCTGCGGCTCTTTCCTTTTCTTCCGTGTAAACAATTTCTTGAACGTCTGGAACTTTGATTTCTTCTTTCCTGGAAAGAAAAATAAGAGTAAAAGTAGTTCTTATAGTTCTTAGTAGTTACTAATTGTCAAAAGATGGCACAGTGACGCGCCATTGTGTGTTGCAGAGGAATGCGTTGCAGAGCAAGGCCCTGCTTGTAGCGCATATATTATTAGCATATATATTATATTGAACTTATATTGTAAATAATATAAATGTATAATAAAAGGTGGAGAAAATAGTAACAAACTATTACAACAATATAGACAGTTTCGAGGGATTTAAAACATCATTAACTGGAATTCATCAATGAATCAAAATTCTTCTGATAAGAAATGTATTGTGATAAATGATAAGCGATACGATAAATATTATTTTCAGAAAAATAATATTCTTTTTATACAAGCTCCAGGATTTTTGCCCTGTTTCTGATCCGAGCTAAATCACAAACATGGAATTATGGATGTGAACATTTCTCATTTTGTACAGGAACATTTGGCATTGCGCTACATGTGTTTTTCTTTTGAAATCTTCCACCAACAAATTCTGAGCTGCAATAGCGCTTTTGATACTAAATAATAATTTCCTATTCAAACAGATTTTTTATGTTATTTTTTAAATCTTAATCAAGTTATATGTTTTATTAATATGTGAAGCACAGGAAGCCTTTCTGCATGCCAGCAATAAATATCAGGGGGGAAGCACCACCCAGCCTTGTCATTTACTGAGCCATTCTCCACATAACGTATCGTTAAAAAAGGAAAAAGGCCACCAAGCTGGTGTAAGGTCAGTGCGGCTGTGCTGCTGTAAAGCTGGGTAAACCTGGATCTGCCAACATTCAGCCTCTAAAACAACAATAGAAGGCCTCAGAATAGCAGCACGGAGAATTCAATGGACGCTAAGGTCGGGAACGAAGGAGCTGATCTACTCTGACTCAGTGAGAAGGTGGTGACCTTTGAGGGGAAAAACGCACGCAGCGGACCGAAGGAGGAGAGAGGATCCACCGCGTGCACTTTGTTTCGTCGTACTCCCTGACAAAATGGCTTATCCTTTCTGGTAACAACTGTGGTCACGACAAGTTAAAAATAGAATAAAGTAAATCACACGTATGGCTACATTTGTGGCTCCAACATCTCCACTGGCCTGCAGTTGGTAGAGACGTGGAAGAACAACAACAAAGTATGAATTTGCCAAAGTTTATAAGTTTTTAAATCAAAACAAGGGCAAAGTGAACAGCGGTGGCATAGAAAACTTTAAAAGTTTGGGGGGTGAGTTGACAACTAAAGGGTTGAGCTACTTTGACTGGTCCGTCTCTAAAAATCATGTTGCAGAGTAGCTCAAGAAATGTTGAAATGCAAGAAATAAACATATTAACCACATATCACTAGGCTACAAAGTTGAATATTAAAACTTGTTGGTCTTTAATCTTAGCGATTTGCTTAATAATTTCTCATATGTGTTGCCATATTTTTATTTGCTGGTAGTAGGGGTTGCGCATTTATTGTGATAAATATCTTATTGTCACGATAAATGATGTTTAACGTTTAAAACCTAAACTTTTAAAATGTTTTAAACTATCAAAATGAGTTTGATAGTTTTACCATTTCCTCCACTGTTTGTACAACAAAATAAACACTAATACATTAGAAAAGAAGGACGAAACAAGTCACACTTCTTTATGTGACTTGTATCATAAAGAAGCGTAACAGAAATGGAAATGTTTTTTCCAACAGCATTATTTGTATTTGTGGGGCTAAAATTGCCTAAAAACAATTGAATGGCCCTTATTGTCATTTTTATCATGATCACAACAATACAACAAAATACTGTGACAAAACTTTAAGACCACATCATTATATTGTTTAGTTTATTGCTTCTTTTTCATCCAACAAGTACTCAGATCGGATGAAAAACAAGTCTATGACTGGCATTTAGTTGTGAATACAGTTGTTTGCACATAAAATAGTACTTTGCATGTGAGAGACATCAAATGTTTTTGGCCCTCCTGGCTTTCCATACATAAGGAGCAGGAGAGACAGTTGAGCGCACGCACAGAGAAAGAGTTTATCAGAGTTGCTTTAAATGCTCACAAAACTAATTTGTTTGCTTAGATTTAAATATGTGCCCACATCAGTCTCGCTGCACACTCAGATTCAGTTTCAAAGTAGCTGCCCTAGAAAACTCTCAATTCAAGTTGGAAAAAAAAGTAAAGTTAAAAGGAAAATCATGGTCCTCTGCATATTTGTAGGCTCCATTACATACAAACTAAAACATCAGACAGGCTCTCAGTCGTACGTACCTGAGCAATCCTCCTGAGCCTCAGCAGGCTCCTGATTGGTCGCCACGTCTGGAGATCCTGATGCCATGGCAGCGCTGTCACTGCTGAGGCACACAAAGGCAGAAATGATGAGCATCACCTTATAAAACAATTACATTAAGTCCCTGATGACTTTCTGAAAGGAGAGCGCGGTAAGGCAGGGAAACATGGGATGCATTAGCTGGAAGATGATGCGGCCATAAAATGAAAGCCGTTGTAGTTTGTTCAGCAGCAGCAGCAGAGCCGAAGGGCCTCTTAAATACTCGGTCATTCGCACTGTAACATTGTGTTCATTTTTCAGGCAGCAGAGTTTAAAATTATTTTATTTAAAAAACCCCCAAAAATGTAAGTGAATTTTTCAAGTTCCACTGATGTTTAAAACCAGATCCGACCCGATTTTTCTACACAATCCAAACATCCCGACAGAGGAATCTCAGCTCCTCTTCCAGGGGTCTGGTTCTCCGCGCTAAAACGTTACGTCGTCCAAACAGCCGATGCCCAGCAACCTCCAACACAAACTCAAACTGAGCCACGAGGTCGCTTTGTTTAGATGGTTAGTGTACGCCGCACAGACCTGGGGATGCTAAAGAAAGAGGATAAGCTAATGTCGGGAGAGTTGAAAAGGGAGCTTTTTAAGAAGTTTAACTGAATTACGGATGTTCTTTTTGGGTTTCTTTTAACACAAAGTTCAAATGAGTTACATTAAAGTTGACAATCAAGTGCTGACTGTATTGTGCAGCACTTCCTGTACAGTTTTGGCAGGAAGCTAATTCCTTAGCTACATTAGCTTCACAGAAGAAGCTAATGCTTCATTTGGAGAAGTTATACTTGATACAGTTAGGTTCAAAAAGAGATTTTTTTTTTTTTACTTTAGCATATGTACAGTTATGCTTATACAGTATGACAAATTACTAAGCTTGGATTTTTTAGTGTTAGTGCGAGTTTATTTTATGCCCAATAAAGTGGAAGAAAACTGTTCATTCTCCTTGTAAAAGGACTTCATAGGGAACATTATGATAACGTGTTTTAGTGATTTTGTAGTTGTACATTTTTTAAATTTCAACGTACTTCGATACCATTAATCCATGCAGACCTTTATGATAAATGTATGCTACTTTTACTGTGCCAAAATCAAAGTAAAGTAAAGGGATTAAACAGGACACTATTTGGTTTCTCTGTGTTTTTAGCTGGACCGGAGTCTCTCAGGAAATCTTCTTGTCAGCTGTGTTTACTGTAAGATGTGTGTTATAGAAACAGGAGGAACATTCCAGCGGGCGAGCCGAGATGCTAAGGCAGCGGGGGTGTTTCATCAGAGTTACCATTAGAGAGTCATACCGTCAGGAGATTCATCGTCAATCTCTACTTTTACTTCGTCACTCACGAGCAACCAAAACAGCAAAGAAAAGTCTAATTATTTTTTAATTTCAGTGGCTTTAATGGCGTCATTCGCATGTTGTAGCATTGGCGTGAACCTGAATCAAATCATCCCAAATGCCCTTGTTGCTGCTGCTGTGAGCTGCCGGCACTGGGTTGATCATTTCCTGTCTCATGCCACAGGGACACACTGCGAGCTCACACACGCATAACAACACACAACTGGAGGGACTTAATAACGTCTCAAGGAAACAGATACAGAACCACAAACAGAAACAAACACGGACATTCGGGCCCCGGGTTCGCTGTGATACGAAAGGATGAGGAGCAAAGATAAGAAATGAGAGGAAATTAGATTATGGAGGTTAACACTCAACAGTTCAGCCATAACACAAGCCTGGATCTGAAAGTCTGCAGACGGTTTCTCCCTTTTATAGTCATCGTCAGTATAAATAAATCTTTTTTTTAATTTTTAATTTTGTAAATGAAGGCAGAAAGGTGAAAGCTCGTTAGCTTTTCACCAAGCCAACAAGCTAATCATGACTGATGAGTTGCAGCTGATGTGGCGGATTGATTCAGGCTTCTGGGTCGACCGACATAACTTCGGATGTCATTCGGCTGGACAAAACTGAAAATTATTCTTGTAGTTCTTTTATACGACTAAAGTCTGCTAATGTCGTCGACAGGCGTGTATCTGACCAGCCTGTTGCTGTTGTAGCTTTTGTTAGCATGACACAAGAAAAGACCCGTTTCTCTTATCCACAAATCTAAAAAATAATAATAAAAAAGACAAATAAATACAACATTAAGGTAATGACTTGTTGTTCTATGAAGAGAATTACATTTCGAAAAGCCGTTAAATAAGGACTAGCAAAGCCTGTGACACAGTATGCTATGCTAGTTGAAGTCTAGCTAACTCTCTGGACTTCAACTTCTACTTCTTTAGCATAAAAAAAATAATTAAGGAGAATGTTAAAGTGGATTTAATTTTTCTTCCTACAGTATAAAGTATTAAAACCTTTTAAAACTGTGCAGTTTTAAAAGCTTATTTTTTAAAATAAGCTTTTATTTTTTAAATAAATAAAGCTTATTTTTTAAGATAAGCTTTTAAAAAATAAAAGCTTATTTTAAAAGCTTATTTTTTCACATCATTAAAAATCTCCTTTGAGGACAATAGTCTTGGAGGTGAGGAGTAAACCTTGTCAATGAAATGCTGAAAAGACTTTTGATCTTTCCACCTGAGATCCGTTATTTTGGAAATGAAGGCAAAAAAAGACGTTTTCAATAATTTCTTCTGTCTCTCGACGTGCAGTCGTCTCACTTGAAGACACATTTCATTTATTTCCAGCAATGCTTCCAGTAATGCAGAAAAATAATGCAGTTACGTTTCACATATTCTATTTTGCGTCATACGGGAAAGTCACTGTTCTAGTTTGTGCCTCTAATGTGGAAACTTGTATAAAGTCAATAGATAAGACACTGACCGTATGTAATCAATTTTAAAAGTCTGACCCATATCCTTAACCTATACTTAAAAATGTGTTTTATTTCATTTAGCATATTATTTTCTGTACTGAGAATATTCATGTCAGATGAAGGTAAAGGAAAAACTTTACTTCCATTGGTCCAAATGAGAAATGTCTGGGAAATTTCTTCGCTCACGGATGAGGTGACAAGGTCTCAATTTAAGATTAGGGGTCAGGGGTCAAAGTGACTGACCTGTGCCCGCTTCCAAAGCTTGCTCCCAATGGTGACATCCTCCGTTTCATCTGAGAGGACACACAAGAAGGAGGGAGAACAGAAACACAGAAAGAAAGAAAGAATGATGGATTTGAAACGTTTTGGGAGGGAAAAAAAGCTACAGATTTGAAAAATTAGTTAATAAAAACTTTTTAATAAAAAGTAAAAAGAGAGGAATGAGACAAACACAAGACAGAGAGAGCAACTGGGGTCAGCGAGAGGGGTTGTGGGAAAGCAGTGTGAAAGGACAGAAGAGTTTGTTAGATAAACAGAAGAATATTTGGACAGAGAGCAAGAGGCTAAATGAAAAACAGACTTACAGTAAACACAGACCTGCTAATGGAGGCCAGCAGTGAAACTTACAAACTAAGAGAAGCTCACTGAAATCTCTTCTTAGCTCCTTTCTTATATATGAAAAATTATTTTTTTTCTTCATTGTATTAGAGAAAAGGTTTACTAACTCAGCAAACTGAAAACTGGGTTTAATCTAGTAATTTGACCAATTACAAATGTGCATAAAAAACCCCAAATCTAATCTGAACTTTTTGATTAATTCAAATAGTTACATCAAATATAAAAAACCTACCAAAAAACTAAAACTTAGTTTTTTGGTTTTACAGAGCTACTTTTCTAAGTTCCTGTAATAGCTTGCTGGACTGCGAGATTGATATTGTAACATTATTTTTCAGCTCAACCATAAGATTTCTAAAGCTATAAATGTTTCTGATTCCATCTCAGCTATTGACAAAAATCAGGGGCCTCATGCATAAAGCCTGCATGGGCACAAAAAATGTGCTGCGCCATGTTTTACGCACAAGTCGGCATGCATAAAAACTTACTTTGCATCAAAGTTTGCGTAGAAATACGCAAATTTTTTCGCTGGTGTGAAAATGTGCAGTAGCCACGCAAAACTTTTCTGTGGACAATATGAAACTATAAAGCCAAAACTCACCTAAATACTCTGAAATCTGACGACCTTCAGTTATTTAGACCAAGAAGCATCAAACCCATGTATTTTATGATTTTAATATTTTATTGTTTAAACATTAATGATGAAACTGAACCGTATTTTTTTCTCAAACAATAAGCTAACACGCACATAAAATAAAGAAATTTAAAATGAAAGGATGTGAAAACCTCACCTGGATGTAAATAGTATTTTTCCTCAGTTTTTGTCTCATAAAGATGTAAAGCATGAAATGAATCTATGGGGTCATTTTAAATAGAGTAAATAGAGTATAGATTTCATTCTCACTAAAATTGGATTAACTCAAACCTGCTGATTGAAAATAATCAACAGGTTTGATTGTTATTATGATTGTCTATAATCATAAGTAGCTGCATAAAGTTGAGCCGCTTTGGCTCTGATGGAGAACATCATCAATGGATTCAGAGGGAGCGATTGATCATATTGATCAGCTGGGAAATGTTGATGATGGTTTATGAGCGTTTGGATTAATCCAGACTGATTATCCTGGAGCTCTGAGCAGAACTTAAAGAGCCGAGCGGTACCGGTACCGGTCCAGCTGCAGTCATCCTTTAGTGGAGCCGCCCGCGATGTGAATGCGCCTTATGGACAGAAATCATCTCTATTCTGTAAATGTCCAACTTCTGCACTTTATTCCACTATTTAGAATAGACACACTCAATGACTCTCTGACTTTACATCCCGGCTGAAAGCTCGACTCTTCAATCTCTTTATTTTATTATTTTGATCTTTTTTTTCTTTAAAATGTATTTTTATTTTTGTGAGGTGACCTTTTGTGTCCTCAAAGCACCATTTAAATAAAATATGTAGTTATTATTATAAATACTTATAGCGCTACAAACAAGGATGTTGCCATGGTTACTGCTTCACGTGGCGGCAGACTTCCGGGTATTTATACTAATTTACAAATGTATTTATGGACCTGCAGCTGCGCTCTATTTCCCGCAAATTAGGATTTATAAAGGAAAGGTGCGCACGCCGTTCTGCATCCAAATTTTTTTTGTGCGCTGCACTTTTCTAAATTTTTCCGTACGCCGAGTTTTAGTGTGAAAACCGCGCACTCTTTTATGCAGTTTTGTTCTTATGTGTAAATTTTCTGTTCTGCTCAGAAGCTAAATCTGCCGGCTAATATGTTAGCATGTCCAAGGGTATTTTGCAGATGGTTTTCTGTTGACACAGAGCTTAATGAAGTGATATTAGAGAACACGGTGAACCCAAACCACGTGGAAAGAGACACTTTGACAAAACACCGATGGGAAGTGTGGACCGAACTGTGGTCTAGTCCGTACTAGACCTGACGTGCCATCCTCATCTGTCTAATCCATTATAAACCAGCATAAACACCATAAGAATGATGTTACCCATCAGGAAGGAGACAGGTATGACACACACACACACACACACACACACAGACAGACGCACACACACAGACACAAATGTGGGTCCAAAATGTATCAATCAACTCCACCGCAAAAGCAAGAAATACCATGAAGATGTTGGCTAAAGGTCATGGGTGCTTTCTGACGTGTATGCAGAGACATTATAGTCATGTCTCCGTTATTAATCCCATCATTTATGCACACACAGACAGCTGTTAAATACAGAAAATGCTGATTTGAAATCATTTTTATGTCAAGCACAGCACCTAAGTGCGTCGCATATACCCACTTTCTGCATCACTGCCAAAGGTGAGACAGTGTGAGTACCAATAGTGTCAAGAGTCCTTAATCAGTATGGGCTAGAAGGATACTCAGAGAGGAAGAGGGCAATCAATCAATCAATCAATCAATCAATCAATCAATCAATCAATCAATCAATCAATCAATCAATCAATCAATCAAACAGCTGGTGGAACATTATTAAAGGGTTAATAAAGGAGCCATGTTGTGACAACTTCTGAAGGTTGAATTTCAGAAAGAACAGGAGCTTCATAAAGAGACAGAGACACAATTTCAGGTCATTAAATTAGGAAGTCAAATTTAAATAATATTTGAAATACATAGCATTTTATGACAACTAAAGCTAACATAGTTACTTGATTGTACATTAAAATGGCACAATGTGGCTGGAAAAAAATGAACACTGCTCCTTTAAGAATATTTGGTGGCCGGACATGATTTTCGCACATAATAACGTGTATGACCCCAAGCATGCTGTGAGTGTATGTAAAATGTCCCTATTTCAGTTCTGAAAGGCTCAAACCTGACCCAGAGCGGTTCTGATCAGTAGGCCAAACGGGCCAAAACGTCAGCAAGAAAATCTTGTGGAACGATAAGTGAAGCGTTGCATTCATGTTACGCACCTTAAAGCTAATGAAACGAATGACAATATCTACTGTTGTGACCAATTTCAAACCCAGCGTGTGCAGTAACAGCCTTTCACAAGCAGACACATAAAAAAGGGTGTAACGGACCTCGGAAGCGCCGCTGACTCTCTCAACACGCCCGCATTTTACCCGTTTACCAACGAACCCAAACTCCGAGCCGCAACACCGGCCTTCTGGGAGCTGAAACATTCGTTCTGTTGCCTCAGCGTTTACTTTCATATCACCTCCAAAATCACACGTTTTCCTTTTCTTTTTTTCTTTTTTTTACCCCCAGCTCACGTTTCTCCTCGACGGTTTCCTGGCAGCTTTTTATGAACTTGGTTTTGTTTCAGATCCTAATCCTTCAGTAGCATTAGTTTGCACTCAGCACGAACCCTCCCAAGTGCATCATTAGCTTTATTTGGAGATCCTTGAGGATGTGCATGCGGGAGCATTACGTAAGCATGGATTAACACACTGAGGTATTCGGAGCAGTAGTGGGTGGGGGGTTCTTTTATTAGCGGGTCGTAAAAACCTCATTAACACCTGCACACTCCGCATGTAAACATGTCTTTATACGCCTGTAAGTCGAAATCTGTGCAAAAACGAGGAATCAAAAGAGGCTTTTGCGATTCAGGGTCTCACGGATCACTTATGGATCGTTTATCCAAGGGAGACACAAAATGGTCCAAAAATGGACCAATGGCACGCAAAGAAGCAAGAGTGGATTCAGAAGTGAACTGTGAACTTTGCTGTCCCCGTTGACTTTAGCTTGACTTTGTCCACAGGATTTCTGTACTTATGACGTAAAGCAAATCCAGTCTTGTTGAGTCTTAATCCCTCAATGGAGCTGCTGTTACCAAACCAGTCGGCTTTACGGTGCCGACTGTCTGCTGCGATCACTGGAGATACGCAAAATCCTGCCGTAATGTCTGATTGACGGCTCTGATTCTCTTAAGAAAGGAGAATAAACCTGCTGACAGCCACACCGTTTCTGTTTACACTGCAAAAACACAAAATCTTACCAAGTATTTTTGGTCTAGTTTCTCCTGGAAATATCTTAGCACACCTGAAATAAGACAAAACGTCTTAGAAGTAAATTTTTCGCAAGACATAGGAGCTCGTTTTAAATCAATAATTCTTTAATATTGAGGTTCACTTACAGGTTATTTCCCATGTCATAAGTGGATTAACCTGCTTGTTGAACAAGTCATTCCTTTATTTAATGTATGCATTTGTTTACATTTTGTCAATGTCGAACTTCAATGAACTTTATTGATTTTTATGCAATGGACCAACACAAAATAGAACTGAGTGTGTTGGTAGGAGAGCGCACACACACACACACACACACACACACACACACACACACACACACCCCTCCACACACACACACGCACAATAAAAACCCAGATTTTCCACAAATTCAATCTTCAAAAACAGAAAATTGGATTAACTGATCGTCTTTCCACTTTGGGTTCATTGTAATACTAAATATAGGCACCAGAATATGTACCAAAATGTACGGCTTTAACATACCAAAATGTGAGAATTTAGACTTTGTTTAGGACACTGTATGTCAAAGTGTTTTTCAGCAGGATGAAACTGAATTAAATGCAGGTAATATAGCGGAAGTGGAGTACTGCAAACATGCTTGGTATAACCCGATTTAAATCACTAGAATAATTAAAGAGCACAGAAAAAAAAAAAAAAAAAACAAAAACAAACAGCAGATGGAAAGTTGCACAAAGAACAAATATAACTGAACACAGCAGAAGTCTTCAAATGGAGAAAAGGGCAAAAATCCCAGTGAAGCGCCAGATAAATCTTAGATGGTACTATTAAAAGCTCACTGACTGTTTTCTGTCAGCTGTGGACAGAAGACGGCCTCCGGCTGCGTGGCTCCGGTTCATTCTGTTAACGCTGAATTACCCGACAGCGTCGGCGAACGGAGAAGAAGCTGTTGTCTGTCATACATTCCTCGTTGGACGGGAGCGACTTTCAATCTTTTCATGCAACGATAGCGGGAAAAAAAATAAATAAAAAAATCGCCACATTTCATCATGTGGATTCTATTTTAGAAACCTAATCTGAAACAGTGGGATTTTTTGGGGGGGGTAAGGGGTGAGCTCTCCAGCCAGGAAGGAAATAAGTATTATTTTTATTATTATTATTCTCAAAAGGAGACACAAATCTAGTCTCAGGAGGAAAAGTTGAGCAGCGGAAGTTATTCCCAGTTGCACAGTGAGTTTATGACAAGCTGACCAGCTTTAATTTTTAAAAATGTGATGCAGATATTATTAGTCAAGGCAGCAGAACCAATAAACTCAACTCACTTCGGGGAAAAACACGACAGCACATCATTGTTTCAAATGGAAACAATGACGGTCCATATCTTCTTTATCCTTGATTCAAGTTGCATACAAATTGGAACATTGGAAAACCAGTCAAACACTGAGACAAAAATGTAACTACCTCCAGAAATTAGAGTCAGAACTCTGACTGGGCCACCTCCAGAACGCTCCGCCAGCCAGAAGAAACATGTTGATGAAATTAAAAGATTACTTTCAAACTACATCTGCCAAGAGAGCAAAAAGTCTTGGGCTTCACTGTAACATCTCAGTGCCTGCTTGTGCATATCGCGTAAACACCAGTGACCTGAATGTGTCATGAGGAGACCAAGAGGCCGGTTCTCCTGCCTGGCTCCAGAACCAGCTGTCTCCAATCACCATCCACCCAGGAACACCCGGCCTCAACGTCCACTCACCACCAGATCTTCAGTGAAACATTTAGTCCTCCAAGCTTCTTAAATGTTTTAGTAGCTTTACTAAACCAGTGTTCAACATGTTCAGATTCAGCCAGAACTCAAGCCCTAATCTGCAGCCTCCGATTAGGGCCAACAACGATCACCATCTTATGTGGTGTCTATTAAGACCTGAATCGAACCATTGACTCTTAACTGACTGGTTGACTCAAAGAATGAGACAGCAGGAAACGACCACTCAATATTTGACTTTAATTTCAGTCATCACGATGTCTCCACTACTCTCTGTCATTTTTCAGTCACTGAACCCCCTTCTCCATTGTCGAGTTTCACTCTAGCTTGTTAATTCTGGTTCGGTTCTAGTCAAGTTGGGTGTGTCTCCATTGGAAAGTCTGTTCCTCACTACCTGAGAGGGACGTAGACGGGCAACGAGTGCGCAGAAGATGCGGTCGACATATTCTACGCACGATGATGTCGTTTTGCGCATGTACCCTTGGATGGCCAGTTTATCCAAAATCTCTTAGCGCATTTGTTCTTTGCTGTCCAGTTGACGCTGTATGCGCTCTTACGGCTGATAGAAAGGTCTGGACCTTAAGGTGCGACCATGGGACTATCGATTTGCAGATCGCCAACTACTACGGTCTCGTCAATGAACGCTGTCCGCTCCCAATCAAATCAATTTTGCGCAACATCTGGCTTGGCTCGCGTCAATCTATTAGAGTTTCATAACCTCCTAGCAGACGAGTCTCTTCCAGAGAATGGGCATTTACTATGACACACCCAGGAAGTAGTCAGTGTTGATTCATCTTTGATCAGTACTTAGAACTGTAGTAGTCATGCTAGAGTGAGTCATATCAGTAATATTGATATTACTGTTTGCATTATCTAGCCAGTCGGCTGTAAGAGACGATGGCCAAGATGTTTAAGCATATCAAGGAGTATAGCACTATTGTTTGTAGATCTGGGGTCAGCAACTCCAGTCCTGCAACTTTTGAGTGCGTCCCTTCATCCTCGGGATGTCATTAAGCTTTACAAATGTCTTTACTTGTTCATTTAATCCAGGTGTGTTGGAACAAGGAGGCATCCACAAGTTCAAAGGCACCAGAAGACCGGAGTCACAGACGCCTGTTGTAGACGTCCCAGAATGATAAACCAAAACAGACGCTCAAACTAAAAAGAAAACTTACTGCAATGAAAACATTCTTTGAGAGCAGAAGTTATGCAATACCTCAATTTGGAAAAGATGAGACAGCCATCAAAGGTTCTGCATTCATTGAGATATTTGTCAGTTTTACAGATTTAAAAAAATGACTTTGTTATCTATTAAAGAATTATCTGCTGAATAAACAGCACCAACGCTACAGACACTGTAGTACTCTGATAGTAAAGCAATAATTGTCCTTTAATCCAGTTTATTTCCATTGTCCCTTTGGGTGGGGAATGTGTTACTTTCTCCCAAACATCTCTTCTGGTCTTCTATGAAAACATTCAATGAAAACATTTATTTTTTATTCAAATAAAAAGTAGGTTTCTGCTCCTCTTATGGCTTTTACAGAAGTTTTTCCAAACTCGTCTCTGATCCTCAATTTGAACCAGACAGCCATAGAAGGACATAAAAACTATATGGAGAATGTGGAGCGATATCGGCTCCAAGCCAAAACCTCTGGATCTCCACCTCGTCTCTTCTGTCTCGTTTTTCATAGGTTTTCTCCAGCTGTGCATTACTAACAAGGAACATGTTGTTTAGGACCTTGGTATTTCCTCAACACCCTTGGAATATGAAAATATTACTGACATATAGCACTCAATTTCTCTGTAAAGTCAAGTGAAAGCTCTATAAATTGAAAGCTAAATATTCTATGAGAAATGTTATCTGTTAATATCTATTTGTCACGCATCTATCGCGATATATATTGTTGTCAATTTATTGTCCAGTCCTAAAATTTCTAAACAACTTCCAGTGCATCTTATGTTTGCTCCAGTTTCAGTGTTCAATATTTATTAGAATTTAAAGGTTATTGATCTTTGAGAATGTGTTTGTTCATTATTACATTTCTGGAAAATGGTCTCAAAACAACAATATCATCGTTTATCGCAATAACGGCTGGGACAATTTATCACCCGGCAAACGTTTGTTATCGTGACGGGCCTACCACGGCCTACGTCACCCAGAATGCCCTGTGGTTCTCAATTGACGTTCGGTGAAATTGTTACCTATTGATATTGATCACGTGTCTATAGCAATATGCATTTTCATTCATTTATTGGCCAGGCCTAAGCTGACAAGATAACTTTTGATGTCTGAGGAATTCATTTTGGGTTTTCATTCGTCATAAAGTTAAAAATCATACAAATTGACAGAAATTAACATAAAATGTACCACTCTTTATGTAATTAATGAATCAGACACTTTTTGATCAGTGTATAAGGCCCAGAAGTCAGAAGTGAGAGACAATGAGATCTTGGAATTGTTGCAGTCAGAGATCGTGTTTCTGAGCATCAACCGAGATAAATATCAGATAAGCAACAATAAAGCGATCAGCTTCTGAGACCAGAATTCCCGACTGCATCATTCTGGATCCTGGTAATCCACCAAAACTGGGCAAACTGGTTCTGCAAAGCGGCGGGCGGCGGGTCGATCACAGTTCAATCCAGGTTAATTTAGGAAAATCTTCTTTCACGCCAAGTCGTAAAAGAAAGTGAAAGAAGAGGAGGAAAATTCAAATGATTTGTGTTCGAGCGTCGCAGAACTTTGAGACAGACGCGGCCGTCTCGCCCGCCGGGTAAAACGAAGAGGAAAATCGAGCTTTGAGTTTGAACTTTTGCCCCAAAACGCTACACAGCCTGTACCTCGGCGGCTCCTAAGTGAAGGATGTTGGTAGAAACAAACCACATGAAGACGGTGAAAAGCACTGGGTTTTTTTTTTTCAATTGCTAAAATAGAAACATGGGGTGTAATTTAGAGGACTGCCTGGAACAAGAGCACTCGTTGTAAAGCAACACAATGTTATTACTATAATACATTATTTGCACTCGATTCTGTTCAGGCCTCAGCTGGTATAAGAATCTCACTGTATCACTTGTTACAGTATTAATACCAAAACATTAATGCATAACATGAATCAATTGCTCTTATATAAAACCAGAAACAGATAAATGCGAGATAATCAAGTGAGTTTTGTCACAGCTACATATTAGTTTTATAACATATTTTGAAACGCATAAATCTTTGTTTTTTTCTTAAATATTCTTTTAGATTAATTTAAAAACGTGGGGGAGGGGGGCTTCCTAGCAAATTTTCGACTTTTCAAACTCAGAAATTTTCTTGTTTTTTTCTTGAAAATTTCTGAAATTAATCTTAAAATTTCTGAATTTTATGGCAGAAATCTACTCCTCTGTTTGTTTTTTTCCCCCCCCATCTACAATGAGTCACAAAAATGTTACTGTGAAGCATTAAATAATTTTGACAAATATTTTGAGAAGCGCTGTTAGTGACAGAGAAGTTCATTAGCCTTGTTTCAGCCAGCTGACTGGTGGTGCGCAGCAACAGGTGGGCCAAACTCCCTGCCATCTCATTCGAAGGAAATCAAACTGCAGGGATGTTATAATTTTAAAAAATGGCGTTTTTAAAACCTCGGTTAACTTTACTGTTGCTGTAATGCGTTCCTGGGCTCCAACAACTTTTTGTTACTGAACACATCGATAGATTTTGTCCCGTTTCAAATAAAACCTGATTCATGTTGGGGTTTTTTAAAAACCCTTTAACCGACGCCCTTACAACACGTCCATGTGAGTCAATGGGTCGTCCTGGCAGGTAAGGGGTTCACGAACTGTCCAGGAGAGTCGATCAGGCTCCTGTTTTTACAGCTGATGCCATTTATTTTAGGTTTCCCTCCTGAGTTCTGGTAGCAGCTCAGAGCCGGTGCTGTGAAGCTTGGCGGTTCCTCCTTCCCCTGGAACGTCTGACTGAAGCGAGCGCCGCTCTTAGCAACAAGCCCTACATGGACTCCAGACAAAAACACACCTCCATCAGTTTCTCTGGACAGAACGCATTCGTCTGCAGCACCGCTCCTGCCGCGCCGGCGTAGTGAGCCTCAGAGCAGAAGCACAGGGAGACGCATTAAGAAATTTAAAGCAGAGATTTTGTAACAAGGCAAACTGCACCTTTCTGGGAATTTAGTTGCAGTTTTTAATCAGCTGGTTAGCTCCCTCATGCCAGGCATGCTGGAAACAAAGTATTTATGCATTCAAAGCCATAAATATGCTACTGGAAGCAGCTTTCTCTCCAAATATGACTATTCAGTATGAACCACTTTACTACTGTGGCAATTTTTATCACGATATTTTACGGTACTATTGCGATAACGATAAAAGTGGTGATAAGAACTATTTATTACTCTTTTTTTTTTTTTTTAAGGAACTATGACTGTGACTGTGTCACAGCAATTATAGTCCCTCTAATACAAATCAGTTTTAACAACGTTCCCATTTGCAATGCGCTGCTTTAGGACAACAGTCACTTAAAGAAGTGATTTTTTTAACTCAGCTGCACATTTTCATCACATTTTTACATTTATTGGTATTTATTGATGATTGTAACTGAAACACTCTTATCAACACACATAATTGTGTCTTTTCCTGTATGAATCGGTGCAGAAGGAGAGATTCTTGGATGCCTCTAATGTTTGCTTTTGGTGATTGACACCTTAAAACTGGGTCACGCTGGTGCATCGTGGAACCGCATATTCCTGTGTTTATGATGCAAAACACTTTTAACCGCCTTGTTGATGAAATGTGCTTCACAAAGAAACTTCATTCATCCATACAAAAAAAACCTTTAGAAAAGAAAAAAAAAACTAAACAAAACAATGCTGTTCACAATCGTTTCAAATTGTTTATTATTTGAGAATATAGTTGAGATCAGGATGCTGCTGAATATTTGTTTAATCCAAAGGTACATTTGTGGCAAGTATTGGATAAAGTCTCTTCTAATACAGAAGTTTGATTTAAATGCATTCTGAACACGTTACTAAGAACATTTGAATGAAACCTCTTCACACTACGCCGGTCACCATAACAAATTTTGCTGGACGATAAATTGTCCCAGGAATTATCGCGACAATATTATTGTTTTTGAGACCATTGCCAAGAATTACAATAATAACGGCGTAACAGAGGACGTTCTCAAAAGCCAATAAACTTTCATTTTCAGAAGCAAACTTAGCGTTACAACGGGAAGATAGCTGAAATAACCAAAATAAAACACAACAACCGAAAACAATGGATAATAAAAAGGAAATTAAAACCACTTCTGACCGAAACCATAAACATCATCATCAGAATCTAAATGACTGAGCTCAGTTTAATTTATCACGTGATTAATCGATTAATTCTTTATGGTGACATGCTTACATTACCCTATGGACGTATTGACCCGTTCACACTCACACGAGCAACATGGGGTTAAATGTCAAAGGTTGCCAAACCTGCAACTTTTCCCGACTGCAACTCTTCCGCCGAGCCACAGCTTTCACTTTCCGAGTGCCGCACAAGTACAAATGTTTGTCCGAGCCACGAAAAGCCACGCATTGTTGCCCAGTCCCGGCAGGAACGAAGACACAGACGGTGGAGGGGGAACATCTGCGGCCACCGCCACCACATCTACTAACTTTGCTACGAAAAAAGATCCTCCACTGGAGGCTGGAGACTAAAAGGCAGTCATTATGCGAACCCTCTGCGGCTGAAACGCACTGCCAAGCCCGGAGCGCTAAATTTAGTCAAAGCCCCACAGAGGATCTCCATTGGCGAGGGCAGAAATGACCTCCGAAGGGTTAAAAAATAATAAAATTTAAAAAAAATCTCTGATTGGTGTTGAGAGCAGAACCCGTTAATCGAGCAACTGGACTTTATTCGGTGCCAAGAAAATTGACAGGAAACCACAGTCACCCCATACTGTCGGATGACAGCAGAACACAACAAAAGCTACTCGCTTCTGAGACTCTCTGACTAACCATTGAATCCCGGCACATTCGGTCGGTTCCTCAGATCAGCTCTGACTCATGCAGGTTAATACCAAGCCATTGTATCAGCCACAATCACAGGGAGTTCAAATAAATTTCAGCTGAAATCAAGATTCGGCACTAGTCTGTTTTTTGTAATGCACTTTAAGAGGATTGACCAACATTCCCGCCTCCCTAAAGCCGAGTCTGGAGTTACAAAGACGTGAATGAGAACTTTCTGGATGAATCAGTTCAGATGTTGGGTAAACAGTTCAGTAGGAAGGTGTCGAACAAACTCTGATCTGAGACTTACTTCCTGCCCTTGAAGCATCCGTACATCCCCGCCATGGTTGCGACGCCCAAGACGACCCTCGCGAAATCAGAACACCTCGTCTTTCGAGAGGTCACTTCCCCCTGGTCTGCGGCCGGATCCTCCAGTCCGGCGCCTTCCCTGAGGCGAGGTGAGCTCTCTCTCGCTTCCGCTCAGGAGATGCTGCTCCTTAAGATCAGCTGGTCATCCGAGGCAGACCGTCCTCTCAACTTCCTCCCTCACAAGACTGCTCGTCCGTAGAAATGTGTCCATGAAACTCTGCCAACTCTCAGGACCGCAGAACAGCGAGAGAAAAGTTTTGCACAGAACTTGTAGCCAGAAAGTTGGAGGAAAATTCACGGCAAATTCCTTCTTCTCCCTCAGTGCAGTGGTCAAAAACAATAGACTGTGTGACTGAGCGGCTGCTGCATGTCTCCTCTCTTCCCAGCCACCACGACTGGCAGTGCTGCACACAGAGGGGTGGAGGGCAGATGGAGAGGGAGGAGTGAGGGCGGGAGGAGACGTGTGTGAACAAGATACTGCCCTCTTATCACAATTATTGTTTCATATTTTCTGTTTGGCTGCTCTGTGAAGATACAGTTGTTGGGAAAAGCACACTGGTTCAGCCAACTCAAACTTCCTGGTACTTTGGTGGGAACCACAGAGAACCACAACAGCTGAAAAAGAGCTTGAAGAGATGGTCTGTATGTTTTGAAGTTTAGTTCAGGGGAGTCACTTAAAAAGGATTCGTTCTGTACCGCTGTACCGGTCCGTCGTGGCGAAGAGAGAGCTGAGTCAAAAAGCAAAGCTCTCGATTTACCGGCCGATCTACGTTCCTACCCTCATCTATGGTCATGAGCTTTGGGTCATGACCGAAAGAACGAGATCTCGGATACAAGCGGCTGAAATGGGTTTTCTCTGTAGGGTGGCTGGGCTCTCCCTTAGAGATAGGGTGAGATAGGGACTCAGAGTAGAGCCGCTGCTCCTTCACATCGAGAGGAGCCAGTTGAGGCTCGGGCATCTGGTCAGGTGTCCCTGTGGGGGTGTCCCACCAGGAGGAGGCCCCGGGGAAGACCCAGGACACGCTGGAGGGACGATGTCTCCTGGCTGGCCTGGGAACGCCTTGGATTCCCCCGGAAGAGCTGGAACACGTGGCTTGGCAATATCTAAAAATCAACTGAATCGAGTTACATTACAGCTTTGTGACAACAAGAAATAAAAATAAATCGATGCTCCTTCTGTCCAGACTGGAACCGGAGCCAGAGAGGCTAGCTGATCCAAGATAACAAAGTCCATGTGAGGGCATCATTAAAACTGATTAAATCTAATCCAGCTCTCCTGCTTCCACATATACAGACCCATTCAGAGTTTGAGCGCAGACTGAAGTCAACAGATGCGGCTGCAGAACCTCCATATTACAAGCTGGTCTGCTCCCAGCACAGCATGTTCCACACATTCACATCAGCAGAGAACATGAATGCTTCCCAGACAGAGGAGAAGGGAATGTGCTTATTTATGACACAAATATGAACATAGACACGTTGCATGTCAGTGTTCACATCCAGGAATTTTGCACATGTGCACAACCCTGGAGGGCAAGAGGACGATTCCTTTACTCGCCATCCATAGCTGAACTGCTGCAGTAGAACAATTTTATTAACAAAATAAAACCTGGAGATGCACGAAGTCAGTTGTTGAAAAAACTATGTATATCAAATATGACCTAAAAAAATGTACTTTCTGGTTTAAGACCTTGAAATTGGGTCTTTGTCTCTTTAAGAAACTCCTGCTCTTTCCGAAACTCCGCCTTCAGAAAGTCATCACAACATGGCTCCTCTATTAACCCTTTTACAATGTTTTTACAATGTTCCTACGTCTTCCTGAACTGCAATTGGCAAAAAGACTGAAGTCAAAGTTTCATTCTGATTTATTCAGTGAGGGAAACAGCGCTTCACCGTCCAACTGGATCTCTGGACTGAATCCTGTTACATAAACACACAGCTTTGTCTTGGTCCAGCCACAACTATGAAACCTGGCTCCTAAAAAAAAAAAAAGAAAGAAAGAAAGAAAAACTGGAAAAAAACAAAAATCTCATGAATCATCAAACTGTTCAGAGAAGAATGGTGGCAGTGGAATGAATTTCTCAATCCCAACATGTCCAGACTGAATACCGAGTGTGACTTTGCTTTTGCTTCAGACAAGCAGAAGCTGTCCAAGTCATGAGAATATATATGTGTGTGTGCGTGCGTGTGCATGCGCGTGTCGGTGTAAATAAAGAGAAACAGTCTGTATCAGTTCCAGAGCCCCGCAGCTCCATTTCAACAGCATAATACACAAACACACAGTCACTCAGATGAGTTTTGGCATGCTGTGATTGAGAAATCTCCTCCCTCTTTCTCTGTCTCTCTCTCTCTCTCTCTCTCTCACACACACACACAAACAAACCCATGCACACACCCACCCACACACAGCATTCAGTTCACAAGATGACAAAGCCAATAAACCATCAAGCATAATCTCAGGCAGGCCCAGTACTGATGGAGGATTTTATGGCTTCAATATATGGGTTAGTCGGTAATTCCACCAGTACTTCCAGTATATCTCTGGCTTTGCCGCAGATTAAAACCGAGAGCTAGTTTTCTAAGGATTCCTCCTCACTGATTGTCTTTCTCCTGCAAGCAGTGGGACTTGACATTTTGAAAATAGTTTGAAAGGCCCGAGGCTTCGACAACAAAAGAAGTGGCTCGCAGCTGCCAAGTAGACAATCTAATCATCCCTGTCGATGTGGATTCACTTTTAATACACAGTTTCTGTTGACCTTTTGATAAAAATAAAAATAAAATAAAAAAACCCATCACCGTTAATTTCGGTTTACATTGGAAAGTTTAACTTCTGCAGTGGCTTATCGAGGCCAATCAATCGAATGCTTTTAGCGCTACACGGATGAAGCCGCTGTGTCCCGGATAATCAATGTTCCTGATTTTGTGTCTGCGGCTGGCCTGCTGCTCATACACACATCCAGCAGAATCTGACGTTCACATCAACACATTCCTGGTGGGGTTTGTTTTTAGCCGTCCTGAGTTGACACGGTTGGCTACAGTCCCAGGCGCAGGTCTTCAATTATGTTGAAGTTTTGGCTGCATATTTAGCTTCGCGGTACAGCTGAACCTTTGCCTTGGTTTTAAGACTTTTACAACCTTTTGGTTTTCATGGAGGTTTCCCCTGACCGTCTTTCCATTCTGGATCAGTTTTAGTGCAAACTATTGATCACTTAGCGATACCTACTTCCTTGTCGGAACAGGCTATCTATTCCGAAGTCATCTACTGATCTGATTAACTACGATTAACAGTAACTGAGTGCTAGTAAATGCATTAGCTTTGAAGGAGCTGGTGGCTAATGAGCTCGTATATACCAGCGTTAAACTCGGACATGCTATGACAGACTTGGATATGCTAGCAACAAGCTTAGACATGCTAGTGACAAGCTCAGATATGCTAGCAACAAGCTTCAACATTCCAGTGATAGAGTTTGATATGCTAGCAACAAGCTTTTACATGCTAGTGACAAGCTCGGATGTGCTAGCAACAAGCTTCAACATTCCAATGATAGAGTTTGATATGCTAGCAACAAGCTTTTACATGCTAGTGACAAGCTCGGATATGCTAGCAACAAGCTTAGACATGCTAGTGACAGAGTGCTAGCGAGAAGCTCGACTATGCTACTGACAGGGTTGGATATGCTAGAGATAAGCTCGAATATACCAGGCACAGGCTCAAATATGCTAGCGACAAGTTTGGACATGCTAGCGACAACCTTGTTGCTAGCATTCTTCTTGAGCTTCGCTAGCAAGAAGCTCTAATATGGTAACGACAGGGTTGGATATGCTAGAGATGAGCTCGATTATACCAGTGACAGGCTCAAATATGCTAGTGACAGACTTGGATATGCTAACAGCAGGCTTTGACAGATTAGCCGCAAGCATACCTAGGATAGTCACTCGCAACTTGTTCTTTTTCTTTAAAGAACACTTTATCAAGAAAATGGCAGGCGTACATTATCTGTATGCCAGTAAGCAACATATATTTGATACATTGACGTGTTCGTTCCATGCTAATGGAGAGCAGAGGAGGTACAGCACACTGTCATATTTTTGTTTGTGGAAATAATTAGAGAAACCATGCACTCTTTGCCTCCCTCTTCATAATTATGAACTACTTCATGTTAGTCTGTCAAATAAATCTCAGTGAAAAGAATAAAAGTTTGTGGATGGAATGTGAAAAACATCAGATTAAAAAAAAAAAAAGTTCAAGGTGCATGAATATTTCTGCAGGTCATAATAATCCATTTAGGAAAAATCCCTCTGTCCTAGAGCAGAAACAGGAATGTAAAACCCAGCGCTTCAGGAAATTCACAACATCTACAGCAATACCTGAACCACCTGCTTTCAAACTATCCACCTTTATTGCCAAACAGGAGAAATTCTGTTAAAAAAACCCCCAAAAACACCCAACCAACGCCTCTGAATAAATTTCCCAACGCTGGCGAGTCAAAACAGATCCACAAGCATGACGCAACTGCTCCAGTGCACACTTACACATGTGTATATGCAGATGTCAATCCCATGACTTTCTGTTTACAGAGCCAAGAGGAATGTCGGCCAGTTTCCCTTCAGAGCCAACGAAAAAAGTGGATCTAGGCATTTCCTGGAACAGCTCTCACTCCGAGCCACGGGGAGAGAAACCATAAATACAGAAGATCAGGAGGAACGAAGGGGAGGGCTAACTCTGAACGGCAAGAAAAAATGTAAGCGATATCTCAAGGCATGGGGTAGTTACCATAACAACGTTAAAGTAGATTTATTTTTTAAAAAAGTGTTAAAAGCTTAAAACCACAAAAATCTTCTCCAATAACATTTCTATGAATAAACTTCTTTAAGTTAGACGGTGAAGAAAGCATTTTGTTGGTTTTTTCCCCCCCCCACAGATATGTATATATATATATATATATATATATATATATATATATATATATATATATATATATATATATATATATATATATAAAAGATAAATTCAGCTGTTTGGTGGTTATGGTGTGAAAACTCAGGAAGTCCAACCCATAATTGTTTTACTATTAAAGATCAAAATGACCAAAAAAAAAAAAAATATTTAGATTAATAAGCATTGTCACCTATTATATGATCCCTATTGTATGTTTTTAGTCAACTACCAAGATTAAAAGAGTAATTAATAAATATTCTAGACATTATTATGTTTTTTCTGGTAATAAATACTACAAACTTGAACATAGTTATTTCTTGTATCTTTACAGAACTGACAGAAACCAAACTACTTAGAGATTTATATGCAGAGAGAATATATAGTTTACATATCCAAACATCAGCATCTTTGCTTTAAGCCACATTTGATAGAATCCAGTAATAATAATAATAATAAAATGCCCCAACCAGACCCAAAAAAGGCTTTGTGTCTTTATTATTTGCTATATTAAATCATCTCTCATCTGCTGTGTGTGAGTCAGCAGGACACAAAGTTTAGCCAACCAGCCGTGGAGTCAGAATCACGTGATTGAAAAATACACAGTTTGTCCTGACAAGGATTCATTTGGTTTACACAGAAGTTACTTATTCTGCTTTTGAAGTGTACTATTAATAACACAACCCTGATCAGGACGTGTACGCTAATTTATTGAATAAGACCGTCTGGCACTCACGTTAAAGTTTTGGCATTATTCTTTGCCCTAATAAAAGAAAAGGCCTTCCAGTAACTGTGGGTGCATCAGCGCTTCTTCCTCGTCCCACCAACTTGCAACACAAAGTTACACCTTCGTTTATTCTTCACAGCCCTGCACATTCCTCCCGTCTCTCCCAACAAAGCAACATTTTTCCGTCATAGCTTCTCCGACGTGAGGCCGAAGTTTTAACTGCAAGACGCATGAAACGGGATCGCCGCCATCGACCAAACAGTCACGTAATGCGGAATGCTGGAATTTGCTAACTCTCTGTAGTTTATTGCAATCGTTAATTATCTGAAAATGTGCATGATCTGTAACAGCCATCAGAAAATGCTTTCAACGTGGCATTGGTGTGATGTGTTAGACATACGTCTGTAATGCTAAGCTAACTCGGCTAAGTGCCATATTTTAGCACAATCAAGTAACTATGTTACCTTGAGTTGTTAAGAATATGACTTAAAAGAAATTTGACTCCATAATTTAACACCTTGAAAGAGTGCGTCTGTCTCTTTAAGAAGCTCCTGCTCTCTCTGAAACTCAACAGGAAGTCATCACAGCGCCTCTTCTCAATAGTCCTGTCACGATAAATTGTCCCAGGCGTTATTGCGATGAACGATAATGTTGTTATTTCGAGACCGTTTTCAAGAAATGTATCGATGATGGGGTAATAACGCAAAAAGACATTCTTAAAGAGCAGTAAACTTCAGTGGAAGACATTTTAAATATCCAACATAAACAAACAAAACAACAGAAACATCGAAAATCAATCACAAAGTCCCTGTAAACAAAACTGACCTTCACAAAAAGAAAAACAAAAAAGAGACCAAAACACCAGACTGAAGACTGCTGCCATCCAGGTTTTGGTAGAAAGAAAGAAAATAAAATCATGCAAATGGAAATCATTGGGCTTGTTTCAACGTGCCTTGTAATTAATTGATCTATTGCTTATTGTGACAGGCCCATAAAGCACCATGCTTTTATTTCTTGTGCAAACTTCAGACAGGAAAACCCAGCCTTCCTCCTCCTCCAGTCACTGCATCTCCTGCCCGACTCCCTCCCACAGAGTAAATCCTTCTCCTCTGTTTTGTGGCTCTTTTTTTTTTTTTTCCTGCAGATCCCACTCGCTCCGGGTCCAGGAAGAGGAGGGGAGTCGCTCCGGAGCGCTCTGAATTCCTCCTCACATCTGGAAACCATCTCTCTCTCCCCCCACCCCATCCCCTCTACAGCCTGCCCTGCTCCTCCACCGCCTCGTCCATTTGCCAATCTCTCTCCTGTCTTCCCTGTTGCTCTTCGCTATATAATGTAAACGGCCTTGTAATCATACCCTCCCTCCCCAAAAAGCCGGCCGCGTTGGGTGGCGCGCGAGGAGCCGCGCGCGGAACGGGCCCAAGATCCACGCCGCTTTCCCCTCCGTTCTGGATTCCAGCTGAGCTTTATGAGCTGATAAAAAAAGAAAAGGAGAAAGAAAAAAAAAAAAAACCCTGAACTCTTCCCTTCACCTCAAACCTCCCGTGTGTGTTCAAGCAACAGGAGACCCGCGAGCAACTGATGCAAAGAGTGTGACGGAATTATGACCTGCGAGAGGCGTCGCGCCGCGGCTGTAAAGTCTCAGCACACCTTCTAATCTCACGTTTAGCAACAACACTTAGCTGTTTTTGTATTCAGTGTATTTTATTGCCACTTTTTTTTGGTGAGATAAACACAAAATAGTGTTTAATCGCCAACAGGAAGAAAGGAGGCCCAGTCAAAGTCCAAATTAAGAAACCGTGGCAAGACTTGGAAAAACAGTAACAACTGAAACGTTCCAATCTGATTGAGATCGAGTTATTCTGCCAGAAGAATTTGCGCAGTTTGTCCAAAATGCAGCATAAGCAGCGACATTTGGTCCTGCAAAGAAACAATGTGGCAGAATTGTATTCAAGTGTATGTAAAAAAACAACAGCAACAAAAAAAAACATTCCCAGTTTGTGATTTTAATCTGATTTAATAGAAAAAATTCAGAGGGTATGAATGCTGAAGAGTCGGCCTTTGACCTGGTTAAAAACCACAACCTCAGACTTCAAGCCCCGTTGAGAAGCCGATGGTCTTCGCTTGAAGGACCCAACAGAACCAAAGACCAAACTCTTGAGGTTATCGAATCAGACGCCCTCTTCTCCATAACCACGCCTTGACCTCCTGTCCATGAATACCAGAAACACGTAGGAGACGAGGTGTTATGGCCCACCACCATCTAAAGCAGCCAAACAGACTTTGAAAATCTTCAAAAAGACACAAGATCTGAGAGATACTCCGTTCTTCAGCTGGTCATCTGCCCTATTCCAGGTTGGACTCTACGTCGTCTCAAATTGAAACAATGCCGAGCTAATGACCCGCCTTCCTCTGCCACAAAGCCAACAAAAGCATGGAAACACAATGACTCTGTTTGGACAGTCATTGGTAAGAGATAACTACGGCTTTACAGACCATCAAGGAAGCAGGGAGAAGTGAAAGGACGTCCATTATTAAGGAGTTATCGGTGAGTCAGTTCCTGACAGAGGCTCAGACTGCGGACTCACTGCTGACACATGACCCGACCAGGCCTCTGATCACCCTGACCAGCCAAAATCCATTCCTTCCCAGTGGCTGACAGCGCATAATTATTTACCAGCCCGTCCCTGTTACTTACAGCACAAAGAAGCCCGGCGATGACGTCGCGCACGATGAGCTCACCGGCCGTTTTCTCCCAGTCCCGCCGTCACACAGGCAGCGTGACGTCGTCCTGAACCGGCCAGTGTCTCCGCTCGGGATTACAGCCGTTCTCACACTGTGAAAGATAACTGCTTAATCTGGACCGTCCTTGACCCGCCTCCAGCAAACACAGAGCTCAAACACACACACACACACACACACACCCACACACACACATGCGCGCATGCACACGCCGGAGGGTGAGCGACTGTGTGATCTCACAGGTCTGACATCACAGCAGAGCGCCACGAGGGCCGAGGATAGACGTGTTCATTCAATTAAATGATCACGTTCCAGCTATTAAACGTACCATTTATTTATTTGGCCATGTGGCAGACAAACAAGGTTTAAAAGAGGAGAAAGTTGGTGAATTTTTCAGTCAATCGTTGACAGAAATAAACAGTCATACAAGTGAGAATATCGCTCTTTGTGAGTTTGTCAGATTAAAAGTAAGCTTTGAAAACAACAACCTTTAAGCAGGATGTACACACGCTTGCCATTAATCCAGCAGCTTTGCTTTTAAAAATATAGATTTTCTTATTGCTCTCGTGTAATATTACAACTTCAATTGTTGGGTTTTCATTCGTCGTTGCGAGAAGATCGTCATGTTCGAGAGGAATTAAGGTGTTCAGACATCAGGTTTTTCCCCCTAATGAATCTAAATAATGTGCTTCACTTGGTGAATGAGTTTGCAAAGGTTTTGCATTTCCAGGCACTTCTATGCTAGTCAAAACCTCAAAAGTTGGTAAAAGTGGAGCAGAAAAGAGACGTGTCAAATGTGACAGTTTGAACCGATTAGTTTTTAAGATCAAGCATGTTTTGTTTTGGTTTTTTTTTTTTTACCTGCGATTAATCCTACATGAACACAAGTTGCTTACCCTTTGTGATACGCCTAAACAAAATCCAGTCCCGCAAACTCACTCATAAATTGAATTCACCTGTACGTAAATTATTCTAAAGACAAAGCTGTGAGGTTTGCTAGAGGACAAATGGCATCATGAAAACCAAGGAACGCAGCGGACAGGAAGCCCGTTTGAACGTGCGACGTTCGTGAAACAAGGTGGTGGCTGAATCATGCCTGGGGGGCGTCTGTCCTCTCAGACCCGATGGGAGCGCGGATGGAGCCGAACGCTGAGGGAGGAGAACCTGCTGCAGCCGCCAGAAACTTGAGATGCTCCCCCAAACCAGCTCAAAGCAATTAAAGGGACTCTCTGGCACAGACTCTCGCTGTTAAATGTGACTGAGCCTGAGTTTTCCTGCAAAGAGTCTTGGGCAGAACTTTCATTGTCTCCAAATGCAATGAAAGTTCATTGCATTTGCTGCAGCCTAAAGGCGAGCTTTAGGCTGCAGCAAAACATCTGGGACTACAGCAAAATCTCCAACTTTCCATTTTCACACACACACACACACACACACATATTCACATTTTGACAAAAACAAACAGTTCGTAATCATAACAAGGTAAAAGTCTGGAAAAAGTTCAGAGTGCATGAGAACTTTTACAAGGTGAAATAATATGAAACAACTTGGAACATTTCTTAAAAGATTAAGAAGAAGAAGAAGAAAACAAAAAACTACTTCATGTTTGAATATTGCTAAAAGTTTGAGCCAACCAGCAAAAACAGGCGCCTCCTCATCCAACCAGAGTCCAGACAACAGCCAGATGACAGCGTTGGATTTTGATCAAACACGCGGATCGATGTATCCCCGGTCACCCAGCCGGTCAGCCGCCCGCTCGCTGGACGCCGAGTTGCGGCGGAGAGGCGCGGATACTCACGGTGTGTGGTGGATCTCAAACGGCCTCAGAGTGAAGTCATCCCGCAGAGACTGGAACCAAGACATCGGCGCGGCTCGCGGGCCGGTGATTGGATTGTTTGGCTCTGTCCTGAGCTGGCGTCTCCCTCCGCTCCGCGCTGCTGCGTTCAGGGCCGCCCCGGAAATCCCTCAATCTCCGAGTCACTTCGGAGAGGGGAGAAGTTTGCGTCGTTGTTGTTGTTGTCGGGACTTTGGACGTCAGTGAGCGTGATGGAGAAACACTGTATCGTGAAGACTAGGTTAGCATAAAAATATCGCTGAAGTAGGCTACACAACAAAAATGACTATTTCTGTAAACAATTTTACTTTTTTTTTTCTTCTTTTTTTTTAACCCTGTTCTTATTTGACTTATTGAATACGTTTTTTTGTTGTTTTTTTTGTACGATTTTTAATATTTTTAAAGTACTGAGCATTGGGACATATTTAATCATATTCTATTTATTTTTATTGTGTGTAAAATTCCCTGTCTGGGAAGAAAGCTGACTCAGCTCAATGTGACAAAATCTACCTACTGGTAGAAATAGAGTCGATTGATTTGATCGACCCTTTTTCTTGGGTTACTTGCGATCAAAAAATATTAAATGTTAACCGTCTTTCCCATCTTTCCAAAGTATATTATAATAAAACCGCAAAACACAACGAGTCTGAACTGTATTTAAGAAACTCGGACGTCACCAAGCAACTTCAAATTGAGCATCTGATGTTTCTCCAGCACATTTGACACATAGTAAAAGTCGCAGTGTTAAAATGTTGCACTGTTTATCAGCAGTTCTGATGGTTTGTATCTCACCAAGCCAGGGTCACACAGAGTGCTGTTACAGCCTCGAAGTATTCATGTAAATGCTTAATGTATGAACATGTAAAACAGAGAGGAAATATATTTATGCTTGAATGTGTTTGAAATAGGAGAAGGCTAAGTTACAAGTCACGTCTTAGGAAAGTAAATCATTTCTGAATATTGATAAAAAAGTCCCAGTTATATTAGCAGATCATTTCGGTCATAATGCGTGAAAAATGTCTTGTTGGTGAAACAATCTGCCAGTGGAGCAGCCGGTGCTTTTTCATCAATATTAACTAGGAAATATTGGCTTAAAAACAAGCTAACTTGTAAAAAGTGACCTGCAAGTTGGTTTTTGCCTCACTTCAAGTCAGACAGATGCGCCGCAACAATTAGCAAATCCCAGGGACATCATTTCCAGAGCCGAGGGTCCGAAGTCATTCTGACCTATGACCTTGTATGGAAGTTGGACTCTGCTTTGTGCGGCCTCAGGATTAATTGAATAAGCCTTACCTTCGTTCTAAACAAGGCTGTCAGAAGAGGCGACGAGGAGAAAATTTAAAAGAAAAAACTCTCATTAGCAACCAGAATGAGTTTTTCTATTGTTTATTTGCGTTTCCTCCCCCCCTCTCTCTCTCACTCCTCCTCACCTCCATCCCACAGATCAGCAGATATTTGTGGAAGACGTGTGGACTGACGGCTGTTATGACCATTAATGAGACATGAGTCTTAAGCTTTGAGAGTTGTTTTTTAGTTTTTATTTAGTAAAGTACATGCAGAAGGAAGGGTGAGTCATCAGAGAACCCCCACTGTAAATCAAGTGTACTTGTCAGTCACTTTCCTCATTTAGATTACAACCAGACCGTGCATAAAGGGTTCAAAATCATATCTCATAATCATTTCTCCCAATATTAATTTTTCTTAAACTGTTGTTTTTGAGAACTTTATGAGCATGAATAATACATTTGTGCAACGATTTTATAATGTAAATAAAAAGACACACTTTTTTTCCTCTCTCTGAAGTTAAATCAAACCAAACGTCTCTTGTTTTAATTAGAATTATCAAAATTATTTCTATTTGCCAGATGACAGAATATGTTAGCGACTAATGTTTTCAAAAATAACACATTTCTATACATTACCTCAGTATTTAGTAGCTTTGGGTCAAACGTTTTGGGTTTCTTTCCTTAGTTCCGGTCCGTTCCTCCTGACAGAACTGACCGGTTCCTGCTTCACTGAACGGTCCGAGCCCACTCCAGAACCCCTGCGGGGCCAGGTTTCCTGGGGTCCTCACTCAGATGCCGTTTTTCCCAGCTGAGACGTGAACGCGCCTTAAAGCAGAGAACACCACCCACCCATCAGACTTTAGATGAGATAAGAGAGCAATGTCCTCTGTAAGCAGTCTGACAGCAAAACATCTAGGAACGGAACCGGGTCTGAGCAGAACCACAAGCTGATAAAACATCTGGCCTGCTGTGACTCACAGACTGTTGGAGCAGCAGACACGAACCCAGCTGAAAGTAAAAGAAGAAGCTAAAGTTTGTCCAGAACTGATCGTCTGTGTATTAGACCTGTCTGTGTGTGGATTGGAAAGCTTTTGTTGTCACGACCTTTTAATATTTGCTCTCCGTTTTGAAGACAACAAAAGAAAACCCCAAACTCAGAGGTCAGCGTGTCAAACAGCTCAACACTGACACCTAGTGTTGTTTTTGTCTTTCTCTCAGGACTTCGGTTGAAAAGGTTCGAATCTAAAATCACATAAAGTTCATCATGCATATATTGCAAACTTTAAAAAAGAAAAGTTGCATGGTTTGTATACATTTTGATAACTTTTGATGTTCTGTAGAGCTGGCTATAGTATGCTATATAACTATGTGATTCCTCGTGTCAACAGACCTAAACCTGACACCAAACATGGACTTGTCTGTTCGTCTGTGGTTTGGTTAATATTTCAGGTTGAAGTAAATATTTAATTTCGTTTGGAAATCAGGGTCAGGGAGGACGGAAAATGACTGGGAAGCCTCCAAAATGCAACTTGCTTGAGATCCAGCGAACTTTTCCATCCAGCAGCGATTGTTTAAGGAGATGCTGATTTCATCTTCCAGGTGGTCTTTATATCCACCTACACAGCCAAAGGTTCCTGCTTTAATGGCCACGATATCACAGCGCAGCAAACTGGACTCACTGACATGATGAAGCTTTTCAATAATACTTACATTTTATTGAGTTGGACCTGCACAGATGTTATACATGCTCACATATTCATGATGTGCTTTGATTGAACTAATTTATATTCCATATAATTCCAGTACTGAAAAATTAACTTTATACCAGGTGAGTCTTTCTAACCTGAGAATGTGAACCTGAACTGGGCTGATTCTGCCTTTAAATAATTTTAACAAGCTCCTGGAGAAGATTCATAACTTAGAACTTAAAAGTCTGAAACAGGAACAGGTTTGTAAAAACAGTCTGTGTGCTACACTCAGGAGAGAGATTCATTCATTTGATGCATCAAAGAGTGATGTCATCACTGCTGATGTCATTGTTACCATTGAAGCTGAACGTTCTACTGGTCCATTCACATCAAACACGTTTTGAGCGTCAGGCGAATCTGGTTCATATTCAAAGTCTATGTGGCGTGTTGGATGCACTAGATGTGTCAAACACTCCAAACGGTTCAAATTGCGCTAGACGCTCGAAGCTCCTCCACATAAACATTGAATGCAAACCAGACGCGCCTGACGCTCAAAACACTTTTGGTGTGAACGCACCATTATATGTCCAGTGTCACACCAGGTCAGTGCTTCTCAGTTCCAGTCCTCAGGCCCCCCTGCTCTGCATGTTTTGGATACGTCTCTATTTCAGAACAACTGATTCAAATAACTGCATGACCTCTTCTGCAGTCATCAAGTACTGCAGAAGGCTGTACTTGAATCTGTACCCACAGATTCAATCCAGGTGTCACACACCTGGATGTCCTAATATGATGGCTTTGGTCCATCATAGTAGGACCAAAGCCTGGTCTTAATATGATGGACTCATTGATTTGGGTTGGGGGTAACGTTTAGAGGTAAGATGCAAATTAAGTTTTAGTTAATGTTAGGGTTAGGAATAGACTAGTTAGGGAAAATGAGTGGGTTGGGCAAAATCGCAGCTACTAAAATGAAGGGAAATCAATGCAAAGTTCTAATATGGGTCGAAATAGTTCTATAAATAAATAATGATGATATAATGTTAGGTTGTATTTCTGCCAATTGCATAGCTGCAGTAGACTAGTAGTCTAATGTGTTGAATGTCCTCAGACACATTCAACACATTAGAAACCAATCAGAACCAAAAGCTTAACCTTTGGTTCTGATTGGTTGTTTCTGAACAGTAGCAGAACCAGAGGAATTTTCACAGATTCTCTGGTTCATTTTCTATCAGACTAAAAACTTTTTAAAAATCTGAATTGGCAGATAGGACTTTTTTAAAAATGGACAATTGGCCAGAAAACTGCAATCGGTGCACCCATAACACCAAATCCCCTCACTTTTGTAATTTTAGCCTAATTCTGGCCGTTTCAATTCTTTGATACGCTCGGTGACCAATCCGGAACGAGAAAGCGTAAACAGAACGTTGTTTCTCGGAGGGATTTTGTTTCAGGCCCTTTGCATCATGCCAAGTCCAAACACCTTCAGCAGAAGCGCGTCATGGATCTTTGTGATGCAACAGTTCTGCTCAGTGTGAACCCTCCAGGATTTCCTGCCAATATTCTTTGAAAACCATCTCAAACTCAGTCGGGTTGGATGGGGGAGGCGATGAGGGAGACACTTTCAGGCTCTGACCGGGTGAGTCTGCTGGTTTTCTCCAGATGTAAAGAGTCAAACTGCAGCCAAACAGTTCAAAGACGGTTTCATCTTTGAAATGATCCTATCATTCAACTCCCTCAAAGGTCTGAGAATCCTTTGGATGTTTTTTCCAAGCCACTGATGTTTCTTTCGCCAGACCCATTAACCTTAAAGGGGCAGTATAATGTAAAAATAATGTTTTTGAGCTTTACATCGTGTTATATTTTTATTTTCTCATCAAAAACATACCTGGAGAGTTGCTTTGAAGCTTTCATGCACATTTGATTCTTTAATCACCATGGCAACCATTCAGCTGTGTAATAACTCCTGGTTGGACCTCGCTCCACCTTCAAGGATGAAGCTCCTCCTCAGAGCTGCAGTTTTCATGCTTATGAGCTTCCACCTCACAGAGCAGACTCCACTCAGCTCCTTCAGACTAGCCAGCAGCAATTTGCAAACAACTGCACATCTGCTGAGCTCATTATGGGAGCTACTTCCCAGAGCAGCGCTGGTAAAAGAATATTGTTAAAGGGTTAATAGAGGAGCCGTGTTGTGATGACTTTTTGAAGGTGGAGTTGCAGAAAGAACAGGAGCTTCTTAAAGAGACAGAGGCCCAAAGTCAATAAATTTCAAAGTCAAATTTCTTTTAAGCCATATTTCACATGCAGACTTTTTATAACCTAACATAATTGACTGTGCTAAGCAGTCGCACTTTGTGCCAGGAAATCATATGATATTACTCCTTTAAAACATAGAAACATCAAAATAATCAAAAGAAACAGGAGGCAACAGAGATTTTCTATTATGTTTAATTTAAAACAAAACAAAAAAATTTCTAATAAAATAATTCAAACTTATAAAAGCCTCAGTCTGCTGAAAAACAAAAGGGAAACTAGTTTCTAAATTCACTTCTATCTTACAGAGGTTTCTTAACAGTTGAAGAGAAAATTCAGTAGAAAAATACTTTAATTCAGCTAATTCATATGTAAAATGTATTAAAATAAACACAAAAAACTTTAAAAAACAAAACCCCAGAGGGATCAGAAGAGGGTCACTATTGAAACCCATCTGAATTGGAGGGCGTGGTCTCAGTTAGAGCCTCCCGGCCTCCTTGAACCGGCCCAGTAGCCCGTCGCCCGCCCTCAGGGGGAACCACAGCGTCCTGGTTCTGTAGAACTGCGGGTCAGTCTGCAGGTTCTGGATGACGTCGGACAGGAGGTGGGCCCGCTCCACGCCGCAGCCTGGCGCGTCGTGGCCCAGCTTGGTGAAGTGGACGTGGAGGTGGTAGTAAGATGGCTGGTAGTGCAGGTAGACTCTCAGCTTGCTGGCCGGAAGGTTGTAACGCTCCAAGATGGCCGCCTGTACCGCAGATATTACCATCGTTAGTGTCTTAAATTGTTACAAAGCTCTTAATTTCTTTTTTTTTTTTCTAGTAGGGGGAGCCAAAGAACATTTAAGCCTCTAAAACCCAGTTATGTTACAATATTTCTGTTTCACTCTAGGGATGCACCGATATATATATATATATATATATATATATATATAAAAACAGAATTTTAAGCTTAACCTAAATTACAAATTCATTTGATAACAAAAACAATTGGTTGATTATATTAGTCAAAAATAAAGAGCAACAAGCCTTCTTTCAAATGGTTCAGAAAGGGCAACGAGGAATTCTGAATATAATGTAAAAAGAAATAAAACATGAATCTGCATTTACAGATTGTGCATATTGTCACAAAACCCCATCTCGACTTTTTTTTTTTTTTTTTATATCGGACCCGATACGAATATTAATCTCAGATTGGTGCGCCCATGTTTCAAACAATAAAACTGTGCAAATTTTGACATTTTTTCCCGTTTTACTCAGAAATCAAACCACATTGTTCAGCTTCAGAATGCTATTGGTCAGGAAATTTGCATATAAGCTCCTCCCAAACGGCCTCTTCTTGGAAAAACTTTGGCTTAGCAAGATCCTTGTGACTCATTGTACCAGATTAATGGAAAAATATATATATATTTAAAAGAAAGCAAAATATCTTCTGACTTTTTAGGTGATCGTTACGACATCTAAAACATGCAAATTTGGTTAAAAACCTGCGGACAAACGCGAAACAGATCATGTTGTAACCCTAACCTTAACACTTCCGTAAAATCTTACAAAACCTAATCTGACAACATCGTATTTTCTTCAACAGATCCACCTAAGCAGCTGAACCGTTTCATGTTTCTCCAGGCCTGGGGTCTTACCTTTCCCTTGTGCAAGATGTTGTGCAGCAGTGGGAGATGCTCCGAAGACAAGTCTCGAAGACTCTTGATGTCTTTCTGACGAGCGATGGCGATCAGGTAGAGGTCGTCCACCTGGAAGAGTGAAAAGTGATCCTGTGAGACTTGAAAGTGGAGCAAATTACCCTCACAGTGATGTTATAAATTAAATAATCTGCTACTAGTGCTTCTTCATCAATATGAAGGAATTAAAACAAGATTCTACGTGTTGCTGAGAAGTTACTCGAACGTTAGTTTTGTCTTATTTCAAGTGTATGAAAATGTTTGCGCTAGAAACTAAAAAAAAAAAATAAAATAAAAAAAATGACATGGTAAGATTTTGTGTTTTTGCAGTGCTGAATTTCCCTCCTGGTCTCTCTGTTCTTTGGCACCCCGAGGTACCAAATGGCACACGCACCACAACAACCGTCTGAAGAAATAAAAAAAAAAACAAAAGAAGAAAGGAAAAGCAAAAATCCTTGCGGTTGTGCAGCAGCCAGAACTGAAGGGGATAAACGTTCAACCAAAAGCTGTAAAGAGACGATCAGCTCTGGATTCAAAGCTCAGTGACACTCGGGGGAGGAAAAAAAAAAAAAAAAAAAAATCCATCTTCTGTCAACAAACGCGTTTTTGTCACCCATGAATACATGGCAGTAAATGACAGACGAGATTTCTTTTGCGCACATCTGGTTTGGATATCTGTTGGGACATTTGTGTGTGTGAAATAGCAAAACTGCCAGGAAAGTTCTGCTCTTTCACCTGTTTTTGGTCCCACTTCAGGTCAGGAAGCAGGACGAAGCCGACCTCAGGGTCCGGATCGTCGTACACCACCCGGTCCGCCTCGGCCTTCTTCTCCAGGATGTTGTAGACCCACTGGACGAGGAGGACGAAAGCAAACGATCGGGAAATTGCAAATGAGAAAGTCGGCGGGTTTCGGGTCGCTTCTTCACCTGCAGGCTCAAACTCTGCTCCTGGATGTAGGGCAGAGTGACGGAGCGGTAGTCGTCCCCCGTCTCTTCCACCAGGAAACTCTCCTGCCGCCTGTACTTCTTCACGTGCTTCTCCGTGGCCGGACACACCACCGTGGCCTTGATCTCTGCGAGACGAAGCAGAGCCCTGGAGAAGTGTTCTTCACCTCTAAATGTTTGTGTGCCGTCAGGATTTCATGCAGTAAATCAACAGAAAGCTGTGGATAATTGTCAAGTGGAAATAAATTGATGCATAGTTTACAAATTAAAGGGGTATTATCTATTTCTCATGGTATGTGCCATTTTGTAGAACAATCAAATAACTATGTTACCTTCAGTTGTTATAAAAAAAAAGCAGTATACATCAAATATGAGTTGAAAGAAATTTGACTTTGTAAATTTAACACCTTAAAATTGGGCCTCTGTTTCTTTAAGAAGCTCCTGCTCTTTCTGAAACTCCGCCTTCAGGAAGTCATCACAACATGGCTCCTCTATTAACCTTTAAAAACGTTTTTATCAGCACTGCCCTGAGAAGTAGATCCTAGTATGAGCTCAGCTGATGCTCAGTTCCACCAGGTGTTTGCTAATTGCTGCTGGCTAGTCTGAAGGATCTGAGCGGTGGAGGTCGTGGGGGAAGGCTGATCTGTGAGGCAGAAGCTTACAAACTGCAGTTCTGAGAAGGAGCTTCGTCCTCGAAGGCGCTAGGAGCTCGGTCCACCCAGGCGTTTTGGACAACTGAATCCAACACACCTGGTCGCCATGGAGATTACAGGATTTCTCTGACATACATAAAAGAATTGAAGCAACACTCCAGGTATGTTTTTGATGAGGGAAAGAACATAATAACCTGCTGTAAAGCTAAAACAAAAAAAGAAGTTTATTTTACATGATACTGCACCTTATAAAAAATAAAAAATAATGGCGCAGCTAAAATTCAAATTCACTTAGTGTGTTTCTGAAAGCTTTTGCATGCTGTCCTGTCTTTACCATTGAGGTGAGGGGGCGCCTGGAGGCGGTAGGAGCTGTAGATGTCGTTCCTCATCTCCAGCCGGAGCTTGGAGTCCCTGAAGAGCTCAGCCAGGGACTCCTCTCTGACGGGGGTCTTCTCCAGGACCACCACGGCCTCATCACCACCCATCTGAAGAGGACATGCTCAGCACGTCTTTTTTTGCGACACCATCCATTTAACTCACATTGGGGTAAATCAGTGCAAGGCTTTAAAATTTAGGACCATTATTTTGAAACAATAAACCGGAAGTGAATAACGCACCTTCACTACACAGCTTTCAACAAATATCAGCGGTAAACTCATACTTACAGCCAACCAGGAGATCACTTAGCAAAATAAACATGTTTAATTTAATACAAATAAAGTGACGTTCGGTTTAATTAGAGAGAGAAAAAAGTACCTTTCCGTGGAGAAACATGATTTTCTCCCGGGCAGAGTCACTCAGGACGCTGGACGTTGTGAACGCAGAGAGAATGTTTTCCCATCCGGGTTCTTTTCCGCTCTCCTCTCCGTTCTTGTCGTCGCTTTTCGCCCGCTTGGCTTCACGAGGCAGCTCTTCGCTTTCAGCGCTGGAAATTTCACGTTTAGCCGCGACAGTCGCCATGTCCGCTGTTGCTGCTGCGATCAAAGATCGTCTCCGTCTGGAAGCAGGGCTCACTCTGCACAGAAAGCCTCAGCTAAATTTTCAAAGCAAATGCAGAAAACTCAGAGTATGTGCATCTGCTTTTTTGTTTCAAGTAAAACACCTGCCAATAATAATAATAATAATAATAATAAAAATAATAATAATAATAATAATAACAATAAAATTAATAATACTTCAGTACTTATTTATTTTTTACAAGTAACTAAAATTTGTTTGTGTGATTTAATTAAAGGAACATATCAGCTTTTCAGCTGAAAACATTAAAGAAAGAACGAACGACGGATAAAACTAATCCAAATAATTAAAGATTGGCTAAACAACGAATTAAATAAACATTTCTGAAAAATAATTAGTCCTCAATAATAAAGGAAATATATATTTCATCTTTGTAAAAAAAATCACGCCAGATTGCAAGTAAAACCACAATAATAAACTACAATTTTTTAATAATAATAAAAAAAAACTTTTGTGGTGTTTTAATTAACTAAATATTTTGCGGATAAATTAAATGCATTTGTCTTCATTGTTTAAATTATTTGCTTATTTAAATAAGAACTGCAATAATTAATTTTTAACCAGTACAATAATCATAATTGTGACGTCACTCCATAAACAAAAGGACAAGGACACAAACTGAACTTAAAGTTTCGCTCTTTAAACGTAAAAAAGGCAAGAACTTAGAGAATTACTCACAGCCTTTTTCTGTATTCACAGACTGGGTGACATATACGTTGCAGAAAGTTTTGCACAGAGTGAGACCTCTTTAGGTTGTTTTTGCCTTTACAAAGTCAAGTTAGACGAAATCAGAACTCTGTTAAGTATTTGCAGCTTAAAATTTCATTATGAGATAGTTATTCCTGTGGGTTTGAATGTGAAAGAACAGTTTAGAAGGCAAAACAAAAACACATTGCAACCTCCTCTGAGCCGACGAGATTTAGTAATAAGATCATTACGATAATAATCATCTTTTCATGTTTTTTTTTAATATATGTTGTGCCGAAGCACAATACGACCTTTTATTATTTCAATTGTTAAAATTTTTTTAATAAATGAAGTCCACAAAGACAAGAATTAGTTAACAATACTGCCGTAGTGAACTAATAAACACGCCAAACGAGAACGTTCTTTATTTCTGATAACCTGCTGCCCAATAAAGTGATTGACGGGTAATTGAACTAGTTAACGCCTTCGCTCGTGCCAACATGGAAAGCTGAACGGACCAATGAGCGTGCAGCTCCTCTTGTTGCCTCATTAACAGGAAGTTATTTAAGCAGCAGGCGTTTACATTTTGTGTCGCTACTTCACGGAGTATGTGGAAAGTGTCGCACAAGACGTCCTCTGAACAGCGCAGACATGAACCCGGGAGTTTTTACGTGGCTTTTGTTACTCGCTGCCGCCACGGCAGGTAGATAACTCGACACCAGGAGGAAGTGACTCTAAAATAAGCTTTGTTCTCTTTTACTGAATGACGCTTTGACTTGGCTGTGATTTCTGTGACGGTGTTGGCGTGGTTTGCTGTAACTTAATGACTTTTAACCAATACGTATTATTATGTTATTTAGTCTCACACGTTAACGTTAACTCTTAATATTTGCTCACTTAGTGAGCCTGTTAATTACCCACTAATTCAATCCAGGTGTGGCAGAAGGGGAAACCCCTAAAACATGCCGGGGCCAGAATTGAGAAGCACTGACTTAGTGGGTCTTTTTATGACATATGAATTGGACATTAGCAGAAGTGAAAGTGGCCATTATGTGTTTGTTTCAAACTAAACATTCTGGGGTTTTTTTTTCTTAAAGCTTCCTGGCTTGTCACCTGGTATCTGTGTACGTCATTAAAGTGTTTTGTTAGTTAAACCTGTAAGGTCTGCTTGTTTTCAGAGAGGAGAAATGTCCTCTTCATTATGTCTGATGATCTGCGGACATCCCTGGGTTGTTATGGAGACGCGCTCGTGAACTCTCCCAACATCGACCAGCTGGCATCCAAAAGCCAGGTTTTCCTCAATGCGTTTGTCCAGGTCAGAGCAGGACCTTATAGAAGGATTTGAAATGATTTCCTTTTTTTTTTTTTTTTTTTTTTTAAACATAGAAAAAAAAACATTTTAACAAGAATGTGTACACTTTTTGTTTCCACTTTACCCACTCTATTAAGGTTAAAATTGAATGATTTTAATAAAAATTGATTGCAAGCTACAAGCAGCAGTTAACTGCCAACTGTTTTTCTATAAAAAGCAGAACTCCAAAAATATCTAATTCTGTTCAATATTAAACACTTAGACTAATACTAAATGTAAGGGGTGTTGTATACATTTCCTTGATTCTCTGGATGAAAGTAAAAAAATGCAAGCATGTTTGACATCATTGTAGGTATATACACCCTTTTACCAGCAACTGAAGGAGTAATTGTTTCATTTTGGTGTTAAGTCATTAGATTATGTAATTTTGTTTTTATTGTGAATTATACTGCTGGCATCCATCTATGACAGCTTGGGTTTTAGTTTTAGAGCCATTTTTTCCCCCCTTTGTTTCTCCAGCAAGCCGTGTGCGCTCCCAGTCGCACATCCATGTTGACCAGTCGCAGACCGGACACGACCAGACTCTACGACTTCAACTCCTACTGGAGAGTCCACGCTGGGAACTACACTACCCTGCCGGAGCACTTTAAATCTGAAGGCTACTACACCATGTCAGTGGGGAAGGTGTTTCATCCAGGTATGAACAACGTGATTCACTAAAAGGAAGAAAAATTCTGAAAATAATTTGAAATGATGGCTCACAAGTTGAGCTTCTTGTGTTTGTATGTCCATAGGAATTTCTTCAAACCACACTGATGACTACCCCTACAGCTGGTCTATTCCTGCTTATCACCCGTTTTCCTTTAGATTTGAGAAGCAAAAGGTAAGAATCGCATGTTTAAAATGTGGTTATTCTCCTGTTTGGTAGTAAAACAGCTGGCCCTTCATCAGGAACAACTTATCCCTGACTAATATTTGACAGGACTCTCCTCTGGTCTGTATGACAAGATAAATTGATCAGCAGAACATATAAATAAGGCTCAATTGAATTGATGCTCAGTAGAAGAAGAATGCACTCTTGACCACCGAGATGAGATGTTTGTCTCATACTTGTTATAAGGATTAATGGAGGGATTCAGACATTCAAATAAGTGATTTAGAAATTAAACATGTTTTAGTAGGTTTCCTTGAGACAAAATTGGAATGAAAATATACCCAGTTCCATGTGGACTTAATTTGTACAAGTTGATTTGTCCTTTGTGTGTCTCTATTAATGTTTACCATCATTGTGGAGGAATTCAGACTCAGCTATGCTGTCATGGACTTTCTGCTGTTTAGGACCATTGTCCCTTTTCAGTTCACATTAATCTCTGACATATGGTTTGGCATTTGTCTCTATGTACTATGGCCTACAGTGGAGTTTATGGTTGACTCCAAAGTGCCACGGGTGTACAGAAATTTAACCAGTCCTCAATCACTGACTATGATAGTTGGTATGAGTTGTTTGTCTTCCATCTTTTTCATTTTGTTTTGTTGATTTTGGAGCTCCTAAAATCAACAAAATCAAAGGAGCATGTTCTCTCAGAGATGGGCCACTTACCACAGATTGAATAACTACGCTGGAGGTATGGACTATGTGGTTATGTATAAGCAAGTGCGGTCGTATTACAGACCATATCTTATTTGGTGGGAGTTGATAATACTGTTCATTTTTACAAAAAACATCACTATCGGATGAAACTACCCATATTGGCGTCATCTGCGATGTTCAGGACCTTGTCAGTGGAGTTTTTTATTCGGTCTGCAATAATCCAACTCGAAAAGGTTTTAAAAAGTTTGTCATCCTAAAACATTGACTTGACCAGCTAGAATCAGTCTCCAGACATTATAAACAAATCTCTGAATGTCTGCTCAAATCTCTGGAAGCTTCTGCAGGAGGGCTTGCACCCACCTGCAGAAGCTGCCAGTGGGTTTCTACTTTCTCTGTACATCCATATTATTTGTACAGGTGTACCACAAGGTTGTGTTGTTGTGCCCCTTATCTTCATTCCCTAAACTACTGACTGTAACTCCCATTAGGTGAGAGGTGGTTAAACTGGATATAAAGGAGTTCTACAAACATAACACTTGAGTAATTTGATTTAAATGAATCCTGAGTCTACCATCTGTCGCCATACTTGTGATGCATCTATAATATCTATTTAAGATGCAAAGTGTTTCTGCAGCCAGTTATTGAAGGTCAAACTTCTGGATTTAGTATTGCAATTTTTCTTTCTTATGAAACAGTTTTGTTTGTTCCACTCAGGCATTTTTCATGTTATGAAAGACCACGCAAGACCAAAACTCTGAGCGAATATTTAAATTGCACGTCTCCATGGCGTCACCAGAATGTTGAAAGCAGCATAACATTCTGACAACATGTCACAAACCAAAACCCTAGCTGCAGAATTCCTTTTCAGTCAGAAACTGTGAACCTTTGAGAGAAACTGCACTTCTTTCCGCCCTGCAATTATCCCGATTGATGATCTGGTCAAGGTTTTGCTAGCCTCATGGCTCCTCCCAAGAGAACAAACTCCTTCATGCAGTGTCATGGAAATGAGAGGCTCGGCATTCACTGTAATGTAAGTAACCAATAACCACTCTATTTGAAACTTTGTTGTTTACTGTTTTATTTAGATATAAATTATTTAGATAGCTGATGTAATTTGATGAAATCTTAAAGACAAAATGTAAATACTGCCTAGTTTACAAGAATTTACAATTTAAGAGCTTTCTCCAATTAAATATTTTTTGTTAAATACATGAATGTAGTTGCATTTAACTAGTTAAGTTATTTTTAATATTCTGAATGATTTTAAATTGGTAATTGTTGCAAGTGGTTTTTATTTTTTTAATTTTTTTTTTTTTTATGAGCTGGCTTGGTAAAACTCTGTTTCGCAGACAGCAGACCACTGCAGCTACAACTCCCGGATGCTGGCAATAGAGAGAGTTCAGCATGCAGACACGGTTGCCCTCGTTGAGCGCATAGAGAGGCTATGTGACTCTGTGACGGCCAGGAACAACGCTGTTCTGAGGAGACTGGGCCGCTCCATTCGCCAGAAACCCTCTCCCGCTCCCTTGCTTCAGCTAATGGCCTTCCAGCCAAAGTCCTCCAAATCCCCCCAGAGACGAGCAAGCGTCAGGAAAACCTGCCATGTTCCCCCTATAAATGGGAAGCAGATAAGCTGCCCCAACAAAGCCCTGGAAGAGCCCTTCTTGGACATAAAGCTCCTTCTGGGGAGTCAGCAGGTGGCGCTGGCCTGTGAGATGACTGAAACTCCGGGCCGAACCGGAAAGCTAAGCTCAAACGCTTTGGTTGTGTCTGTGGACTCACTGAGCACCATGGACTCCCACACTCCCAGGGAGCTTACCTCCATTTCACTGAACCCATGTCTGTCATTGACGTTGCCTCCTTTTCCTCCAGCCCCAGCAAACGGAGCTTCTGGAATCCCAGTGAAAATCAAACAAGCAGGTTAGTTATAAAGTCGATCAGCAAACTTTAGCTATAACAGCAGGCTAAGATGTTAAAACCCCTGAAACATATCCATCTGAGCTAACAGTCCATTTTTGCTTTTGACAGGACCAGACCAGAACGTATCTGGATGCAAACGGCATTCAGTTTCAGCCAAAGTGGAGCAGGTGATAAAAAGACAGAATCAATTCCTGCTTATCCACCAACTCCCATCTAAAGCTTCAGCTGATCTCAGAGAGACGCTTAAAGTTTCTTCACTGCCGCTTAAATTTGCGCATCCTTCTAAAGTCGCACCACTTCCTAAATCTGACAGTCTTCCCAACGATGCACCTCCGCCTGACGTTGAATTGCTTTGTAAAGCAGCAACTCCCCCTATAGATATGCCTCTTCCCGAAGCGGCGCCTCTTCATAAAGCTGCACCTTCCCCCAAAATCACTCCTCCTTCTACAGCGTCACCTCATCCTAAATCTGCACCTCATCCTAAAGTCACAATTCTTCATATAGCTGAACCTCCCTCAAATGCAGCACCTCCCTCAAATGCAGCACCTCCCTCAAATGCAGCACATCCTTTTACAGCCGCACCGCTTCCCAAATTTGCACAGCTTCCCAAATTTCCACGTCATCTTAAATCTGCACCTCACTGTGAAGCTCTGCCTCCTCTTAAAGCCACACCCCTTCATATAGGTAATCCTGCACCTCTTCCCAAAGTGGCACCTCATTCTAAATCTGCACCTCCCCCTAAGACCACACGTCCTAAAGCGGCACGTCTTCACACAGCTGCACCTCCTAACATCATTCCTCCTTTTACAGCTACACTTCTTCTTCCTCCACCTCCCCCAAAAGTCGAAATTCTTCATATAGCTTCGCCTCTTCCAAATGCAGCACCTCCCTCTATAGATGCACTGCTTAAAGCTGCACCTGCTTTTAAAGCCACACCTCCTCCTAAAGCCCTGCCTCATCTTAGAGCCACACCCCTTCACATAGCTGCACCTTCTAATGTTGCACTTCTTCCCAAAGTTGCAGCTGCACCTCCTCTTAAAGCCACACCTCTTCATAGAGTTGTAGGTCTTTCCAAAGTGGTACTTCCTCTTAAAGCCCCACCTCTTTTTGCAGCTGCCCCTCTTCTCAAAGTTGCCCCTCCTCCCCAAGCTGCACCTTCTAGTGCAGCTACATCTCCTCCTAAAGCCACACCTCTTCATACAGTTGTAGGTCATTCCAAAGTGGTACCTTCTCTTACAGCCGCACCTCTTTCCACAGTGCCACCTCCTCCTAAAGTTACGCCTCCTCCTAAAGTTACGCCTCCTCCTACAGCCGCACCTCCTCCTACACCGGCCTCTAACAGACGACGTAAACGAACAGCCATTTACCTCCAGAGGTATTGCAGATAGGGTGTACCCTCTCGGTGTGGGACTTCCCAACATTTGCATCTTCAATTTTTTATTTTTTTTTCTCCCGTCCCACATTGTCTAAATAATTCAGAAAAGGCTTGTAGACTGGTGCCAATCAACTCCAGTGGTCACAACTGGGATCCTCAAAGTCCCAGTTTCACTTTTGATTTCAGTGGAAGTAAAACTCAATGAAACCCATTTCACCTAAAACTGAAAACTGACCTACAGATGCAGCCAAATGTTTGTAAAAGTGTTTGAGTTGTTGGGGAAAGTTGCGCTTAATAAATTTACCTTCATACAATGTGTATTGTGTATTTGTTTCCCCAAACCTGGACAAACTCAACATTTTAAGATTGACTGAAGAGAAACGTCTTGCCGTTGACTGAGACGGTCGGCGTTGAAGCAGGACGAGGGCAGCAGATTAAATTTAGTGCAGCAGCTCAGTGCAGGCTATTGCTCTGCACAGTAATTTACTAAAGGCACAAGACAAAACAAAGCCTTAAACACAAACTTAAATATTAACTTGGTCTACCAAAACAAACCTAACTAAAGCAATGTGCACACATCTACACTGTAATCTGTAAGGAGTCCATTTAGACGCTGATGGTGCCTGACATTGGAAGAGGCTTATTTATTTTTATTTTTTTTGCTTTATTAGTATTTACAGTTTTTCTAATTGTAAATACAAAACAAATGTTTTCTTTCCCCTTTCTCTCAAAGCGCTCAGGTGTTCATTTTGCCTCATTGTTTCTAGATTTGCTTTTTCCCTAATTTTATCCTCAGTTTTTACAACAAATTTTGTCGTCTGTCTCTGGACATTTTGTCCAGACCAAGAATCATTTTGGACCTGCCTAACAAGTATTTTGAATCTATTTCCCCCCTTCATAGTCAGGAGTCTGAATTTCCAATACATTTGTCTCAATTGTCCTTAGGGTCAACATGAGGCAGTAGGTTGTCACAACACCCCGTCCAATTACTCCAAAGCTAAACCTCACTATTATTTCCAGTTGTCATCTTCAAACGTTTGGATTTTCAGTATGGCATTTCTGTCAATAGACTGGATTTGGATTAGATGGCGACACAATAACCCAACCTTGTTGTACTGATAACTTGAATGTGGTAATTTCAAAACAAGCATCTGGTGAGGAACCTGTAGCAGACTCCTGGAACTTGGAGTCTGCTACAGGTGCTTTGAATGGTTTTAACCTGCAATGTAAAAGATAAAATTATGTGTTATTACAATACAAAATGGTGCCATCTGCTAAAAACATTTAATCCTGACCACGCCTAGTGGATGTTTGTACCTGCACTAATACTGTAAATCATGTTTCTCTTGCACTGTTCATAACTCACTATTTTCAATTTAAAAATTGAAAAAGGGTAACTTCATCTATCAAGCTTTATTTGCCACAAGTTTACATGAAGTAAATTCTGACAGTTTAAAATAAGACAAACAAAAATAACTGGACTAACAGGCTGGCACAGGTGTTTTTGAAATGGTTGTCATGACAACATGTGGGTATGAAATGGGGTTCCAGTGTGTGAAGGAGTGAACGGTGTAAAACTGCTTTACACCCTGATATTATCCAGCTAAGATCGTCACAATAAGCAATTAATTGCATTAATTAATACAATTGATCTCCATAATTCCCATTCCGTTGCTTGAAGGGCAGTTTTGTTTACAAAGACTTCATAATCCATTTTATTTATGGCTTTGGTTTTATGAGGATTTTTTACTTTTTTAAATTACTTTTATTGTAAAACCTTGTTTTATTTCAAATATCTTCCTCTCCAGTGTTGGTGTTCTTTACAAAAGTTAAAGTAGTTCATTGGTCTTTGAGAGGGTGAATTTGCAATATTACACATTATCAATTGCTTGAAAATGATCTCAAAACATTGTTTATCACAACAACTTATTGCCCAGCAAAATGTGTCAATCGTGACAGGCCTTCAGCCAGGCAGTGACTGAAGAATGACGTTTGGACCTGGAGTGGACAGGAAGAGGACGCACAAATTACCTCTGAAAGCGAATAAGTGACCATCTCTTCTCTAGATGTGTAAAGGCGAGGACGGTCGGCTCCACGCCAACCTGCTGTGTGCCGTTAACGTGACGGAGCAGCCTGGGGGAACCCTGCCGGACCTGGAGAGCACCGACGAAGCGGTGAGGCTGCTGAAGAGTCGGGCCAGCGACGGAGCACCTTTCTTCCTGGCTGTGGGCTTCCACAAGCCACACATACCTTTCAGGATCCCACAGGTACGTGAGTTTTTATTTGTGGCGCAGCCTATACATGTCTTTAAGACATGAAATTCATCAGTGGAAACGTACCTCATCAATTAGACTCAACCTGTCAACAAGCTTCCTGATGAATTGGTTTTAATTGAGCAGCTTCTGATGCACACATGCTGCTGTTATTGATTTTGATCATGTCGAGCAGCTGGGAGAGACTGTGATAACATGATAAACAGGAACATTTGTAAATTTACTTTTATTCAGTGGCTCGTGTAAAACGACAGTCTGGCAAATTAAACGTTTTAGCTGTGCATTGTCAGATGTTGGATGAATGCAGCTGCATATCAGAGATATGGCTCGTCCTTTCTGATACTCATTATCAACAAAGCTGGAACTGTCAAGTAAAAATGGAAGTTATTTGGTGTTGAATTTGCTTTGAAAGAAGAGCTTACAGATAGTGTGGTTTGTTAGGTTAGTAATGCTATGAGGTTAAACAGTGCTTCATATCCCTATTTATACTTGCTGCTTTTGCAGCCACAAATTTTTATGAATTTATTGGGGTTTTTCATGCTGTGGAGATGCTTTTTCTTCAGCAGGGTCAAAGAAGTTTATCAGGGATAAGAAAATAATTGGAACCACACATAAAAAAATGTATGCGTCCAAGTGGCCTAATCAAACTCCAGACCTAGCTTCATCTCTGGGTCTATGAGCTTGAGTTATTTTCATAAAAATAGTCAAACATTTCAGTCTCTACATTTGAAGATACTTTGAGTCTTTAAGTTGTAGCTGAAGTGAAAGGTGGTTCTAATCAGCATCAGGTCAGACTGCAGTAATCATTCATGTAATCTTTTGCAAACGATCAATTAAATCTCAGTTTTAATGAACTGGGATCATTTTAAATCTTCATAAAGTTGACAGTCGTACTCAAAACATTTCTATCTCGCTGCGTTTTGCTGGCTGCAGTCGTCGTTCTGGTCGAGTCTAACGCACGGCACAAGGACAGCGATTCAGTCACTCTGAATCAGATTCATTATAAACAATTCAGTCGGTCCCCCGGCCCCTAAATGGGCAGCCTGCTGCTGTTGGCACAAACACGGCTGAGTGGGAGACGTGGGGGAAGGTTATTGTCCTGCGAGAGGAGGCAGTTTTGCTTAAGTATGTTTTGGACAAATGCTCCCAAATCCTAGACAAAAGCAGACACAAATCCTTTGTAAATGGTGTTGGGGAAACGGGGAGAAATAATGGCTTATGGAAAATAGCTTTTTGGATAACTGCTGAGTCCAAATGAGGAAAGAAAAGGAACGTCGAGAAAACAAGTGGTACTGGACAGAAGTTAACAGCATTGATTCTTGAAACTCCTCAGCATTTGTTTTATTTAGAAATCTCAAATACCTTTCAGAGAGGTGTTTTGTTGGTGCTAGTCGGTGGTATTCATTTTTAGATTGGCAGTAGTGAAGAATTTAATGGCAAACATTGGAAGTAGTTGATATTCCCATCTTTAGACAGACCGTCTTTGTGGTGGTTTTATCCATATTTAACTCTTGAATGCCCTTCAATGTGCCAGGAGTACCTGAGCCTTTACCCCTTAGATAAAATGACTTTGGCCCCTGACCCAGATGTTCCCAAGCGCCTTCCTCCTGTAGCCTACAACCCCTGGACCGACGTGAGAAAGAGGGAGGATGTTCAGAAACTAAATGTCAGCTTTCCATACGGACCAGTTCCTAAAGACTTCCAGGTAAAAAAAAACCCAAACCTTTCAACCTCTAACGATGTTCCTTCTTCATTAATGAGGAAGTACAACAGTGTTGCTCTGCCATGTCTTCCAGCTGCGTATCCGTCAGCACTACTACGCCTCTGTGTCTTACATGGACGCTCAGGTTGGGAGGCTTCTCAGCACTCTGGATGCTCTCGGGTTGACTGACAGCACAATGGTGGTTTTCACATCTGATCATGGTTAGAAAACCTTTATAAAAAAAAATTAGTGTTTTGTTTTCTCATTATCTGGAGCTTAACAGGTTTCTCTCATATAGATGTATCGGGTTTACTTGTACACCCGAGTGAAGATGTGCAGAAAGCAATCTTTTATAGCAATGATGTTTCACCTGTGATTTTTCACAAGGTTGGATCAGACAAAGAAAGGGATCTATGGACATTTCTCTTTAGATCAGGTTCTGGAGATCTGCTGTCCTACAGGTTTTAGATGCAACCCTCCTCCAAACACTCCTGCATACAATTAAGAACTTACCAGGTCTTTGCCAAACTTTGCAGCATTGGTGAAGAGGTAATTCACTCATTTGATTCAGCTGGGTTGGAACTAGGATGGTATAAACCAGGACCTTGTGGAACCCTTCGCTTTGTCCTGAGGGTCTGGGCTCCCCGCTATTGAGAAACGATTGCCTCCTGAAGGCGTGGACTTGTCACGTTACGTTTGAACCTCAGGTAAAAATAAGGTCATTGATTTACTATTTAAAGTTCCCAGAGACTTAACAGGTAATAACAGAATGTGCTTTAGTTACATTTATTTAACAGGAAGTCATGGAAGATTTAGGTTTTTCTGCTAGAATAAAGCTGGACTTTTCTGTGAGGATAAGTCCAAGTAAATAAAACTTATTTTAAGATCTTCTGCACATCTTCATAAGCTGTGTCAGTAAATCGTTTCCTCCTTGTACACTTATGATGTTGACTTGCTTTAGTTTGTTTAGACCACCAGATGGCAGTGTTGTGACATCAAATATTATATAAAACTGTGGCTCTTTGTTTGCATTACTTCCCATCTTTAACAACTGCTGTTTTTTTTATTTTCTGTCAAAGCTAAATTAATGTGATTATTTAAGTGGTGGAAAAACTTGTACAAATATAATCCATGCTTTTATTTTTAATGTGTTTATTTATCTTCACCTCTGCCACATGAGTGTTTTTGATCCAACACCTAAACACCCCCCTCTTCTTAAAACAGGTTGGTCTTTAGGCGAACACGGCGAGTGGGCTAAATACTCCAACTTTGACGTGGTGACGCGCGTTCCCCTCATCATGTTTGTCCCTGGGGTCACGGCCTACCACAGCTCTCCGGGAGAGTCTACTTTCCCCTTTATTGACGTTTTAACCCAACCAGAGTACAAGTTCAGAAGTAAGAACCTCTACTGGCGAAACTGTTTAATGCCATAAAAGTCTCTGCTTTCCACAGCCTTAGTGCATATTGAAACAGAAAACTTGTGGGTTTTTAAGTGCTCTCATAAAGCTTGTTAAAACATTTTCTAATGCAGCTATTAAACTTTTAATGAAGTCTTCAATGTACACAGGGAGCTTGAAAGAAACGCATTTAGACGTGGATACTCTTAGATACGTTGCCTAAGGATAGTTTTCTTTTTCTGCAAGTAAAAGTGGTGCAATAGTGATGAAATGCAAGTACATTAAATGAAACACATTTTTGGGGTACCTTCACTGTCTTTGCTGGCTGTGGTTGGTTAAAACTTCAACTGTATGACTTTTTATTTTTTGTGCTCTCAGATGCCAGAGTTATCAAAAACACGGTGGAGCTGGTGGATATTTTTCCTACAGTTTCTTACATGGCCGGCTGCCCAGCCATTAAGGAATGCCCTAAAGTTTCTTTTAAGGTATAAAAACCCAAATAAGTAAATTTATTCAACACAAGATGAGCTCAGAGCATCCAGGTATCAGGTTTGACGTTTCATACTATAGATTTAATATCTCAGATTGGAGATTGAGCTGTTTAATTATGGATGTTTTTACTATGAAAGCAATTTTAAGCTTTGCTATTGCACAACAGTTTCTTTTAGGTTCACCTGGATTGTAACTTTTTATCAATCACATAGCAGGCAGTCAAATGTTGAGCATAAATGTGTCATTAATACACATTTCTTGTTACCAAGAAGGAAATGTTCTGGAAAAAATGTTAAGGTAACAGGTGATGTAGAGTGTACTTCTTACTGACGTGGAACATCTGCAATATAGTTAATCTATTTTCAAAAAGTCTCCAACCTTGTTCTGATTTTAAATATTGCAATGTCAATTTTGTGGAAACAATGTTTCGCCTCTCTAAAGGAAGGCTACTTTAACCCAACTCTGCCTGATGTAAATGCTGCTAATCACAGCTGAATTCACACCATAAAGCCAGAACTGACATTTTTATTATTTTAAAAAGCCTAGTAGATTCAGAACATTTTTTATTTTTATTTAACGGTTGAGTTCTACTTTTTCCTACGCTAGTAATATTAGCATAATAACTTGAGATTTCATGCTGTTACGAAAGGTTTTTCATTTAGACCTAATTGTTTTGGACTGTTTGACATTTAAGACCATGAGAGTAGAAGTAAGCTTTCCAGATATTTTGGGAATCAGCCTGAAAATAGCTTTTATTTCCACCTATTGAATGATTTTAATAAAAGAAAATAAAGTCCTGTTGTGGTTCCAACATTCACATTTTATTTATGGCTTTGGTTGTGTGTGGTTTTTATTTCCATTTTATTTGTATATATATATATATATATTACAGATCCAGTGTGAAGTATTCACTAAATTAAAGTTTATTGGTCCTTGAGAGGGTGAAGCATCATTATGATGCTGTTATAAAGATATTACTGGAAAATAAACTCAAACATGATGGTTTATCACAATAATTACTGGGACATTTTATTGTCCAGCAAAATTAGTTTTACTCCCTTCCTGTTCTGTTTCAGGTGAAGCTGTGCACAGCAGGAAGGAACCTGGCCAACACTTTTAACGAGACGGAACGAGGGAAGATCCCTGATCTCGTGGCTTTCAGCCAATACCCCCGTCCCTCTGACACCCCGCAGGTAGGAGGGCATTTACAGAACATGATGTAAAGTTTCATCATGATGGTGAAATTATAATTAATCTAAAAAAAAAAAAAAAGCTTGAGCCTTTATTAAAGGTGGACAGTTATTGTAACAAAAATTTCTAAGATGAAAATTTTTATTTGTCTCAATAAATATCCATTAATGATGATGCAGAAGAAACAAAACTAACAATATTGTCACAAATGTTTTGTTTTTTTTCCTCCATGGCTTTTTTCATAAGAGCATCAGTAAATATCAGTACATTGAAAGTATGATTAGATGTCACTACAATGTGCAGTTTAATGACGTAAATCACAATTATTTAATGTGACTTTGTTTCACAAAGTCCTCTGGAAGGACTTTGTGAAACAATTTAAAGAACTGAATTATTGTAAAACTATAAATACATATGCAACACATTATTTTAAATGGTTTTATGGAACATCAAGGATGTACAGAAACGGTAAAATAAGATGGGATATCAATGATTCAGTTAAATATACTATAAATGTATCATTATGGAGACGATATAGATGTAGAGATATAGTGTTTTCTATGTTGATATATATTGTCACATGTATTTTGATAGGATATATTGAAAAATAGTATAAAGTATAAAAAAATAGTGTAAAGTGGTGGGAGCTTCTAAAATGTTTGCAAAATAGTTTGTTTTTTTTTGTGCATGTGTTTAAATTATTTGTTCAACAGAAATAATTCACAACAGTGTCACAAAATATGGCGGTATCTTTCTAATCCCGCCCCTGACCTTTGCCCTCTATGTACCTGGCCTGCCTCCTCTGTTCTCTCCAGAGCTGTGAGGAGGCAACAGCTGTGTGGAGAAATGTCCTTAGATTAAGAAAAGAAAAACGATCATTGCTCTAAATTCTTGTTTCAGAACAACTCTGACCTTCCTGATCTCGAAGACATCAAGGTGATGGGTTACTCGATGCGTAACTCTGACTACAGATTCACCTTGTGGCTCGGCTACGATCCCAGATCCTTCAAGGTGGGTGTGTCACATCCAGGACTCTTTCTCCTATCTCGTCTTCTCTTCTAAACGGGTTCGGTTCTGCCTGGGGAGCTCAGCGCGATGGATCCATCCATCTTGTGCGTCTCAGACATAACCCGTGTCAAAAAGTGGCTTATGTTTGTCTTTATCGCTCATTCATCTCTCAATCTAGGAGAACATGTCGGATGTTCACGGAGGGGAGCTGTACATGTTGGCAGACGACCCCGGGCAGGATGACAACGTCTACAAACCCTTCCACGACGACCTGCTGATGAAGAAGATGGCCAGCCTTCCTCCTGTATGTTTTAATTGGCTAGTAACAAATCTGTTTTCTCAATAGTATTTATTTACTCTACTTATTTTTCAGGACACGAGTCTGCGGACAAGAATGAGGCTCCAGCTCCATTACCTCACAGCAGAACTGAAGGCAAACACAGGAAAGGTGTGAGGAGCGTTAAACACAACAGATGGACTCGAGCTCAAAGGGAACATGGCTGCCTGAAAGGAATAAACACTGTGCATATATAGAAATACATTAAAGTCTTGCAGTATTTCTGTTTTTTGGATGTTATTAGTTTGGTTTATGTCACTGATTATAAAGATGTTGAAGGACAAAGTAATTCCACAAAATCACCTTTTTCATAAAAAGATTCCATCAGGTTTGGACGACATGGCTGAAAAATGCATCAAGATAAATGTTTTATATCAGTCTATGGATGATTACTGATCAGGGTTTTGTTTTTAATAACTGATAAACTGCCAAACTGGCTGCGTGACCTTTTCTGTTTTAGCCACATTTTTCACTCCATACCAGTTGTTTTTATTTAATCAGTTTTGAGGCATGCTGCCAAAACATGAAACTGCTGCTGTGCCAGTTTCTTAGCAGGCGGTTGCTAGGTAACCATTGACTAGGCGAGTTAGTTGATGCCTCTGACCTTTCTTAGCTGTGAGATGTTGAGCGGCTAAATCCTCTCCTGCCTACATCACTCTGGATGCTGAAATCTTGACATGCTAACATGTTTCATCTTGTGACAAACTGTTTATTTGGTGCCATTAGAATCCTCACTTTACACAACATGATAGATTCACAGCAGCTGCACAAACCACCTTGAACAATCACTGACCACTTTATGGAATGCATGCAAATTGACTTTATTTATGACAATTAAAATGGAAAACAAACATGAAGGTAATGTGATTACCAATTAAAGCAGAAGTGGATTGGCTTAGATGTGTGGTCAGTGGAAACGCGGCTTTTGTTTTGGGCCAACATCGTGGAGAAAGACTGAGATGAATGTAATGACCCAGTAGACTCCCAGTACCAATTGGTTTTAGTCGACTGGTTCTGGTGACTTCTCTTATTAAGCTCTTGAAACAGGAACAGGTGCACCTTGGTAACAAACGGGACTTGACGTGAAAGATTCCAGATTTAAATAAATTTCACTCGGATAAAAATCCCAACAGTTTTTGTCCTTCGATATCACCCAGACCTCCTCAGTAACCTTTTAAATAGTCTTTTCCTTTCTGCCACAACAGCCGAGTGCGACTTGCACATCCTGTAGCGTCGCCACACACTTTGACATTTTCACTTTCACTTATGGCTGTTTTTCCTCCCTTCTTAGAAAAAAACAAAACAAAATCCCCACACTTGGTCCAGATTTAATTCAGGACCTGGAATGAACCGAGCGAAAAGCCACCGCCATAAAACCGTAATGCAAATGAAACGGAGTGTAGCTGCGTTTTTACTGCTGCAGGTTTTGTGCCGCAGCCATTTAGAAGAAAAGCAATTTCAGCTTTAATTTGGGGTCTGATGATTGAAGAGGATTTACTGTCTGCAGCACCGGCTTCACTTAGAGGGATCCGAGTGAATCCTGGATCACAGGTCGGGTTCTGACGGGCCAAAACAAAAACCCTGAAGTACTTTTGTGTGGTTTTATATTTTGATTTCTTATTTAACACCTCAAAAACATCATGTTTGTTTGTGTTAAAGACTCTGGGAAGGAAAAAAAAAACAGTTCCTGGAACTGGCAGTGTTTTTCTTTTTTCTTTTTATAACCAACTATTAAAAACTTTGTAATTTCATCTAAAATGATGGTGTGAGTCTCGTCTCACGCCTTTTTAAAATCTCCTGGCACTCAGGCAGAACCATTTGCCTGAAATGGAGTACGTGTTAAAGATGAAGAAAAAACAAAAAAACATGGCAACACTTTAGATCTATTCTCTGCCCAGTTTCACCACTTCCAAATGTCATTTTCAGTTTGTTTTTTTCTGTAGATTTTTAGATTCCTTTTGCCTCCGAGTAGCTCAGGCTTTTGGCTCATCATCTGCGTTTAAAACAGTGGTTTTGAGGTTTAAAATTGAAAACAAGCATTGTTTTCCTGCTGTCCAAATGTTTTTATTGCATCCTGTGGGATGCAGTTGGAGCAGGCAGGTTTACATGCAGTAAAAACATTTTTTCGTACAGAAACATGGGCTTAATGAACTCTGTTTATTATTTAGGATCCCTGCGAGCTGGGGTCCAAACTCTACAAATCATTCAAATATATGTTGGGTAAAAAATATTAATACAAAATGTTGATACATTCATAAAATCTACAACTAATTAACCATTTCAGGCATAAGTAAATGACTCCTAAAAAGCTTTTCAGCTTCTGTTTAACACCTGACTCCTGTTAATTATTCTGTTATTAATTATTCTAGTATTGCTCCATGAGTGAAGGTGCGTTTGAGAAAATTGGGAATTAAAAATGTCCTTCAGCTGCGTGTCTGGTCACATGTCCACCGGTTTAATACCTGCTGAAAGGTTATCTTAAAAAATAATACTTCCAATAGGCCATCGAATGTGATTTCATCAATAAATATCACTACTGAATCAGTTTTCCAGTTTGCAGAGGTTACAGCGGTGTGTGTGTGTGAGTGTGTGAGTGTGTGTGTCACACGTCTTCCGGCTCGGTGCAGCTGCAGCTCCTCTCCTCTCTGCACCTCCACCTGCATCCCTGTCAGCTTTATAAATATTGATCCGTCGGATCAATATTTATCATTGCAAGCGCCGACCTCTGACCCCAATCCCAATTGATCTAATTGCAATTACATCACCGCTCACCTGCCGTCACTCGCTCCGTCCCTCCATCGGCCTTTTCTCCTCCTCTTCTTCACTCCATCATCTCTGCTCCGCTCCGTCGTCGTCTCAAGCTCATCATCTGTCATCGTGTCTTATACTCTGGTAATTGCATCACCGCTGTGGGCTCGTGCTCTGGCAGGTCACACTGACTTTCTGTTAACGGTGGCGACATACAAGCACATTACAGATACTGTGTGTGTGTGTGTGTGTGTGTGTTTGAGTGGAAAGCGCTTAGCTCAGCTGTGCTGAGACCGGGCCTCGTCTCGGAGGTGTGTGTGTGTTTACGGCGTGTGTAAAAATCCAGGAATAGTAAACAGCCTCTCAAGGACTTAAAGAAACAAGTGGATTGAAGAGTAGTTTGTCACACAGGAGTTTTTCTTCTTTTTCTTCTTCTTCGCGGTTGGAGGTATAGACCGCGATGCTCCACTGCCACACATTAAACAACATGTGGAAGTTGCTCATTGTGATCGGCGCTGTTCAATAGAGAGACACTTTATTAAACACACTCAGTCTTCTGTCCTGCTGTTCAACACTTTTTTCTCAGTTGAACAGGATTTCACCCGTCAGATCAGGACATTGAGGCCCTGATGAGGGGAATCTGCACTTATTATTATTATTATTATTATTATTATTATTATTATTACTAATGGTCTTTATTTCACCAGGAAAATCTGGAACATTCACAGCAAAATAGAAAAAGTTAACGCCGTCATAAATTAAAGGGCCAGTATCCTGACTTTTCCAGGTTCATGGTGTCATTTTATAGAACAATCAAGTAACAATTGCCATCATTTATTAGACATCAATTTTTTTTTTCACTTCCTAATTTAACAATTGAAATTAGGGTTCTGTCTCTTTAAAAGCTCCGCCTTCAGGAAGTCGTCACACCACGGCTCCTCTATTAACCCTTTAACAACGTTTTCACCAGAAGCAGCTCCTATAATGAGCTCAGCTGATGTGCAGTTTCGCCAGATGTTTGCCAATTTCTTCTGGCTAGTCTGAAGGAGCTGAGCGGAGGCCTCAGGGGGGAGGCAGAAGCTTGGAGCTCAGAGGAGGAGCTGTGCGTTAAAAGGCGGAGCTATGTCCACTCGGGTGTTTGGCACAGCTCAATGGTTGCCATGGAGCTGTGCCACGGTTACCATGGATGCAAACATCCAAGTGATGTTTTGAGAAACATGCATCACTTAGGAAACTCAGGGTGTTTTTGATGAGGGAAAAACATGTTTATATTTTGTAAAGCTAAAAATATTTAAAATATTCCTCAGTTAAAACATTTGCAGAGCGACGGTTCCTTCTCAAAATCACTGAGAGCAGCGTTAAAAACATTTAGTGATTACAGCAACCCTAGGTTCAACCAATTCCAAGAAAACGCAGCAGAAAACTGAAAATATTTCCCACATTCGGCTCAGACTTTAAGTACCGACAGCAAAAGTAAGATCTCACACCGAAGACAATATTGTCCAGTGGACTTGAAGGAATCAGTCCCACTACGGCCAACTTCCTGTATTTGTTCCTGAATATTTGAATCATTTCTTCCCAGAATTGTAACCAGTCTTCATTTTTTGCTCCCTGCCAATTCCAATTGGATTCTTGTGGTCGGAACCGGCGACGTTGCCAAAACCAGAACTCAGACTTTGGATCGTTCCACTTCCCCTAATGTGAGGTGGAGTCATTTGCAATGAACTAGCAACTTATTGAAAAACGATAAATAAGATCTCGAACTGTGGGAATTTGACATTCATGGTCCGAATAAAGGTTTCATCTACTGATGAAGGTAAAGATGTTTCTCTGACCTGCTGTCTAAAGAAACTGCTGCCTCATGATTGTGACGTCGTTGTTTCTTGTGATGTTATTGAACGATGTGGCAGAGATCTCGGTGTTTAAAAAGACCCGGCGACGTGCGAACAAGGCTAAAATAAACGACTTCATCTCCTGTCTGACCGGCACTTTGGACGCCTCGGCTTCTACAGAGCAGCTTGAGATGATGAGATTTGTTTCTGTCGGCGTGAAACTGGTTCAGTCAGGAATCATTGGGTCAGAACAGACAACTTCCTGTCTTGTTAGCAGCTCCATAGCTGTGAACCCAACAGCCGAACAGGAAGCGGCGTCTTAACCAATCACAGCTCAGGATGATGCTGCCGTTCTGCCCATCAGCAGAGAAAATGAGTTTCTGTGTGGGCTCCTGTAGGGATGGAAACGTTGTGGAAGGAAAATAAAACAGATGCAAGCTTCTCTCTGAAAATGTAAATTTAGCCTTTTAACGTTGTTTTGTTGTTGAGATTGCTGACGTCAGCTCATCTTAGGTCAGTGGTTCCCAAAGACAAATTTCAGACACTAGTTCTTGATACTTTAATGCCGCCTCCCTGTGGGTTACAAATTCATCAGGAACAACAATACAGGTCAAACCCAGAGCAGAAATTACAACATTTATCAAAATAATTTTAGAGTTTCAAATAACAGCTTCCATCCCAGGCTGTTGTTCTTTGCGTTGCTGTGTCACAGGGAGACTGGGCTCCTCCCACAAAACGCTTTTAAATCCCCCCAGAAGGTGCCGGTCTGCTAGATCTTCAAAAACCTACGTCTCAGTCATACTGAGGATTCATCTTGATTCTTCATCCTCTCATGGCTGCGGTTGTCCCAGGGCCTGGTGCACTTTTTTCCTTCCACCTAACTTTCTATAAACGTGCCATATCCGTTCCACACTATTCAGATTTTCTGAGACAATAAGCTGTGTTTTCGTCATCTGTGAGCCACAATCATCAGCATCACAAGAGATTGAAATCTTTCTCTCAAGGTTTAATGAAGCTCATGAGATTCCTGACGTCTTCATGGCGTCACATTCTCTGAGTACAGACTCTGCTGGAAGACATTCATTCATTCATTTCTGGTTTTTTTTTGTTTTTTTTAAATTTTGTTCAGATGAAAGAGCGCCGTTCATAGTTCCTGGTCTTCATCTTAAGCTTTAAACTTTTTCTCTCACTTTTTAACAGATGGCTCTTGAAATATAAATGCAGCTTCCCCCTATCTTAACTATTCATCAGAAGATATTTTACCCACAGTTGAATAATAAATATGGACATAGAAAACCGACTCTTCAAGGTCAGAATTACGACTGTTTTGTTTGTAGAGCTCTTTTTTTTTTTTTTTTTAATTTATTTATTTTTATTTTACACCAAGTCTAACAGGCTTTTCATTTACAGGCCCAGAGTGGAGTTTCTCACTCACCAAGTCTGTAAGAATATAACTTGTAAATGTTTGATAAGGTTTTTTTTTTCTTCTTCTTTCTGTGTATCTGGGCTGCAGCGGTCGATAAGAGCGGCGGGTCCCAGCGCTGCGGCTCGATTAGCTGAGAAACATCACACAGAATAAATTCAGTCTAATCCAGACGAGTGAGTTTAGGAGCTCAGTTGTGAGCAGTGATGCTCGGCTCTCTGTTAAAGTTACATTGAGGCAAATGTGATCTTTCTAAACCGATCCTCAGGTTTTCTGTTTTGATTCTTTAACAAAATATCCAACCTAATCCTGTCCTTGTGATGAACTCCATTTTAATTTTCCATTTTTACAACCCTGTATTTTGTCAGAGCCATGATGGGTCATTTCTTTTTTAGGAATCTTTATTTAAGAAGGGAGGAAGACGTGCGGTAAGTATGATGGAATATTAGGGCCGGTGTAGATGGGGGGGGGGGAGGGGGGGGGGGGGAAGGAGCAACTTTCAGCCAAAACATCTCAGAAAATTTTCATTAAAAAAACACCAGGAATTGTACGGGCTCATAGAAGTGACAATTTGCAAGCAAAAACTTTTCTGGCGAAAAAAGAACAACAACGTAAGAAATGTCTGAGCTCCAGAAGCTGTGAGAAAAAACTTGGAAATTTTGGTAGAAAAGACCCAGAGATTTTCAGTCATTATTATTTTTTTAGTTTTCAGAATTTTTTTTTTAGAAAAACAAAGAAAACAAAAAAATTCTGTTTAAATAAATAAATTTAAAAAAATGGTAGAAAAAACCTCATAAGTTTTGAGATTTATCTTAGAAATTAATCTGATTAATCCATAACCAAAAATACACGCCACTGTGAAAGGCTGAGCTCGAAAGCATCGATTTATCGGGGCTGAAGACAAATGCACACCACACTTTTCAGATCTGGTTTCTGGTTGATCACGTCAACTGTTAAATATGTGATTTTAGATTTTAAAAAATGATTTAGTTTCCTGCGGGCTGCAGGTCTGGATTCAGACTTTAATCATCTCACTTTGATTAAACATAGAATGTTTAATTAAAACATATTCATGTCCCTCAAAGCAGCTTAAATTGGACTTTAACCAGGCCGTTGTTTCTTCCTTTCTCTTCTCTTTCCTCCATCACTCTGCTCTCTCTTTCTTTCTCTCTCTTGAATTTTAATGTGAAACTTTATTCAGTGAATTAATCATGCATGGTGAAGTGGCCTAATAGTTACTGTGATGTAGAAATACGAGTTCATTAGTGGCAGTCAGACGACTGGATCGGCTCCAGTGTACATAAAAACCTCTCAGGCTTAATTCACGGAAGAATCTCACTGATTGTTAAATCAGAGAGATTAGAACATGGAAGCGTGTTTTTTTTTTGTTTTTTTTTAGTCCTTTCATAAAATATTCCTCCAAGACTCACATGCGTCTCACATTCTTTTAAAAAAGCAAAAATAACACGACATGCATCTTAGAGCTCAGAGAAAGACAGCAGCGGGATCACTGGTTCAAACAGGTTTTAATCCATATTTCAGAGACATTAAATATTTAAAAACAATGGAACTGCATCACAACTTTTTGATCATCATCTTCATCACATAGAACAACTTCATTGTAAAAAAGAACTATAGAAAAAAGGGCCCAAAAGATAGTAGCACTGGTAGAAAAAGAAAAAAAAAAAAAAAAACAGTGGAGGTTGTGCAACACATTTCGAAGGACACGACACAAACCCACATTGGACCGATGTGATCTCAGCCGTGTTCTGCACTGATCTTTGTTCTGTTTAGCCAGCGGTTCTGGTCAGATCCGCTCACAGACCAGATCAGAGTCACCATGCTGCTGCTGCTGCAAAACCACTAGTGGCTGCTGGAGCATTCAAGTTGAGCCGGATATGAATCCATGATCACATGATAAGTTTGAGCTGCTTTCAGAGTCTCTATCTGGGTTTTCAGTGCGTTAATTCAGACAGAAACTCTGCTGTGCTTTATAATATGTGGCCACGGACTGGAAGATGGGCCAGTGCCATTTTAGCAACATTAGCCAGAAATCTCACATTTTCAAAGTTTCATTTTACATTTTTTAAAAATCTAAAGCCACCATATTTTTAAATAGACGGTTGCAAATTAATTTTACTCAAATGAAAATAATTTGAAAAAAAATGGGGTTGGTTTTATATGGGTCACAATAGTTGTCAGCTAATTTAACAGAAACATGCTACATACAGCAATTTACTAAAATGCTAGCTTAATTTGGTTGATTCTTACAAATCCTACATTTGAATTCCAACTCACACAATAATAAGGGACGAGTTATTTACTTCTGTGACAAAAAGACAGAGAAGGTGTTGAGTAATGTTTAAACTTCGGTATGAGGATGAGAGCTAGCTTTGCTCAGCCAGCTAAAAGCTAGCTGCTAATTAAAGAGCTACATTGACTGAATGTGCTGGTCATTAGCTACTTTACCATTTTGTACATTTGTTTATTTTGTGTTAGATTCCATACCATTTGCTTTTAGCAAGCTTTGCTGAGCTAGCTAAGAACTAGCTGCACTTTACAGGTAAACAACAGACCTAGCTAAGCTAAATAACGTTTACTCAAGAGTGCTGGTCATTTAGCTACTTTGCCGTTTCGTAGCTTTGCTATTTTTGTTTGTCTCATTTGGATTTTATGCTGTTTGAGGAGGGAAAAAACGCCATTTGGCACTGAGGGTTTCTTTATGACCACCTGTCAGTTCTTACCCACAATGACGGGTTTGTCTGCTGCATGGAAATGTGGTTTCATGAATCCTTTAAATATCAGAGATAAGCTCCTTACAATTATTTTGGTTTTATCTGTTGAATAGTCCAAAAAGGGATCAGAGCAGAAATTCATAGAAATCAGATGCAATGTTAAGTTTTCAGAAAATTGCAAAACTACTCTGTATTAAATCTGAGCAATTATCTAATTTATCCACAAATCGCATCCAGTTTTCAATATTTGTGTGCAAAACGGGAATGCAGGCTTTATTAGGGATACAAATCAGGCATGCGAATGTTAAAACTACGTTTCTGATTTCATCACGGTTGAGCTGTGATGTTGTAGATGCTAAATCAGCTGCTCCAAAGGGTTAAAGGTCATTTCATCCCTTTGCCAATTTATACTCCAACTTCAAAATGGACACCTTCACATATCAGCTGACTTTTCATAACAATCAAACATTTGATGAATTGTGGAGATGAATGTGTATAAAAGCACAACACTGTTTATCCTCTGGGGGTTATTTCTAGAAATAATAAGCTTGATCTGGACTTAATGAAACGCAAACTACAATCAGGGAAAAGTTGTCACTGCTGGAGAGACGATCAAAGTATTATTGGCTCGACACCATCTGCTGGCGACACACATTAAACTTTCCATTGGAATTGTTACAAAAACAATGTTTCCTTCTTACTACTGTCTTTCATAAATTTGTTGACAACTGTGATAATGCAACAAGAACTAATGAGATCCTTAATGAGATGCCAGCAGTATAACAGGGCAAGCTGAGCAAGTCTGTTTCCAAAACGTATTAGATGAAGACACACAGTCATGTTGTGTTGCATAAAAATGATTTGTTGCTTTAGTTCAATATTTACCAGTTGTGCTGCGATTCAAACTCTAAATTGGTGTAATGTTCCCTTCAAGACCCAATGCAAAGTTGGTCAACTTGTTCTAAATCCGAGTACTTCGGATAGGTAACATGAAAAAATATACTGGGATCAATAATGTGACGCCTAATAGAAATATGTCTTATTGTCTGGGATCTCCTAATTTCACACTTAAATGACTTTGAGCAGAAAATGTCATTTATAATGTTGAAAAGCTTTTTTATAAGCCTTACACTGAAAAAATATATGCCTGTTTCTATTTATACCACTTTAGATCAGTCGTGTCAAGACTTGGAAGTTGAAAGCACCGGTGGGCCAAAATAAATATTTTCCATTCAATTGAAAATGAAAAAATTAGTTTGATTTGGAAAATAAATCTCAATAATAAACATAATTTAATATAATAAAGGGCCTGAAGGGCTCTGTAGATCTGAAACAGCCTTATTAAAAGAAAAAACTGATTTCTTCATTAAATATTGAATTTTTATCACAAAATAATAGTAATAACAAATAAATAAATCAAACAGATCAATGACAAACTGGACTCTGATTTGAAAAACATTCTTGTTGACTTTTAGAGTCTAATTTTCAGCATACAAATATAATTCATATTTCTCTTAGCACAGTCTGAGCATAAAAAGCTAACCTTTTTATGCTCTTTAGCATAAAGCTCTTTAGCTAGGTCACAGCTAACAAACCGTTACCATCTACGTTTAAATTGTTTCCATTCAAGAATATTTCAGTAAAATCAGTGAGTATGGACATTCATACTGCTCGTCTTTTAGACATAATTCTAACAGAACCAAGAAATGTGTTTACTTTGACTTTTAAGAGCTGCTGGGACTTTTCATGCTACGTTAGAAGTTTAGATGCTGGAAAAAATGTTGACAAAATGACACTTTTCAGCATTAACCATGAAACCAGTCACTCAACAGGCAGCAATGAAAACATTTTTACTAGTTGATGCAGCAAGAAAAAAGCTGGGAGGACATTGTTGAAAATCGGACTAATTTGGCCTTAAAAACACCTGAGCATTTCAGGCAAAGCTTAAGCTAAAGGTAGTAAATACTAAAAAAGTAAAAACTAACCAAATACTTCATTTTAAACGTAGCTTTGATTTTTGCTCAAAACAAGCCCCAGTGAAGAGTTTATTTGTACTTTTAGAAGCTTTTGGCCAGAACCAGACCAGCTAACTAGCTAAGCTAACTAAACCATTTTACAATCCTATTGAATTTTCGTCAGTCATTTACCACGTAAGAAAGGTAGAAATAATATTATTGTGCCTTTAGAAGTGTTTTAGGTTCTTGAACGTCCGAACAGCCACCATTAGTAATGCACATTTAAAGCAGCTAGCTCCAGGCCACGGAAAACATTCACACATTCAGTGAACTACGCAACACAAAACTTTTCGTCTTCCTCCAAATGAACACAAGCAATTGTTGGTCTGAGGCTACCATTTATTGCATGCAATGATTTTTAAAGTTTCAGGCATTTCAGACAAAACTGAAACTTCATCAAATCATCAGGAAATCAGAATACAGCAACGGATGCTAATTCAACACGTTTAATCACACGCTTTTATTTTTTCATCTTAAAGCCAAACCCCTGGCGTCATAATGCCAGTAAAAAAGCTTATGGAGACATCTGATTATACAAAAAAAACAAAGAAAAAAAAATTCATATTTATACCAATATGGTATGGAAAATTATTTAGATTCATTCTTTGTTTTTTAAATAAATAGAGCAATTCCAACTGGACACAAATAGAGGCACTTGAGTTTCTTTCTCTTTTTCCATGTTAAAGTGAAAATTACTTCCCACATCCACGTCGTCCTCACACACACATTCAGCCATGGTGAAATGATCCAGAACTTATGAAACTCATGCTGGATGTGCTGGATTTACAGAAAGCGTACGAAGGGGGAGAGAGAGTTGATTTTAAGCTTTTGTAGCACAATAAGCAACAGAAACAGTGGGGACTCGTCTTTGAATGTACCACAAAGGGTTAAAAATCACTTCAGCTTTGGTGCTGTGTAAATACAGCCATAGCCTGTGCATGGACACACACACAAACACACGCACGCACACACACAACCCACACTCCTATCCATTCTTTCACATTGACTCAAGACACTAAAAAATAACAAACACCCAAGTACACGGCTTCTAGGTGTCACAATCTGTACAGTATGTTACACAAACATCATTATTGTTCAGCAACGATTTAGATAGACTTGACAATCAGCTGTACACGTATACACACCAACAACAACAACACGACGAATGTTGGGAAACGTCTAGAAGAGGATCCAGCAGATGATCTGATCTCATCTAGAGCTGTACAGAGTCGCAGATTCGCTTTGACGTCGGGGGGGAGGAAGAGGAGCAGACGGGAGATCTTCCTCGTTCGCCCGCTCTGCATGTGGGAGGGCGGGGGGCTTAACTGGAACCTAATCATACCAAGTCTAGTAGTTTTGGGGGTTTTTTCCCCCCCCTTTTTGTACGTGTTTGACACCTTAGTGGGTGGGTTGCTATGGGAACTAGAACTGAGCAGAAATTTGACAAAAAGCCCGTGACCAGCAAAAGACCCGTTGTTGTGTTTGATGGACGAAGCCCTCGTTCAGAGGAGAAGTAAACAGGGAGCCTGTTTTGTTGCCTTTTACTCCCTAACCTTCAGTTTTTACTCTGAACCAGATCATGTGACTTATAAACAAGGCAGCTAGTTAAGTTAGCCATTTGTAAGCAGATAACTTAGCAGCTAGCTAAGCTTAGCATAGTCAGATAGAGTGAGTGAGCTAAGTTGTCAGAGAAATAAAGAGGAAACTTGATTTGGTGGCGTTTACTCCCTTAACTGAATTTTGTACCAGGAGCCATTTTGTTTGACTAATGAACAAGGCAGCTAGCTAAGTTAGCCAAGTTGTCTGCTTACAACTTGACTAACTTAGCAACTAGCTAAGCTTAGCTATGAGGACTAAGCTAAGCTTAGTTCCCAGCTAGCAAAGGTTAGCTAGCTCCTAAGTTAGCCAAGCTGTTTACTACTCATATGAGCCATATTTAAGGTATAATGGTAAAATATTGAATATTTCTGGCCTTAATTTCAGAATTGGGTTTTGGCTTTATATCATGATAACAAGGCAAATGGAAGGCATTAGTTTTGTTTTGGAGGCCCCTGGAAATAAACGACACTGTTGGCACTTTATGACCAACAGGCTAAAAGGCTATATGTCTCAGTATCCACTTGTGTCATTACAAATATCACAGGCTACTCTCTTGATCAATAATGAGAGGGTCAAATCCTGCAGCTACAGCTAAAAAAAGTGCAACCTAAATTCCAGCAGCAGTGACGTACATCACATTTACACCTCGTTTCACCAGAAAGCTCATTTCATTTCGTAGCGTCCGTATTGTGCCATTTTGTCTGTTCTTCCTTCTGTGTTACCAGGTAACACAACATTAAACATACCATCTGGTGCATTTTTTGTTTTTTAAAAAAATACAGAGAAACAAAAACTACAATTAGGTAATTAGGTTAGAATTTCACAAAATGCACCATTTTTAAAAAGTGCACTGAAGAATAAACCTCTGCTAATTTAACTTTTTATTTATTTTTGTTGATGACATCACAAAAGGCACAATAATCAGTTTGTCTTAGTGCCAACGTTATGGCAAAGAAATGGTTTAACACATTTGGACATGAATTTTGGAGCACGTAAGGTGCAAATGGTTTGGCTTCTTTGACGCTTTTCCATTACAAAAGTGTGCAAAACTTTGTTGATGTTCTGCTAAAGTCGAAAAAACAGAATTTCGCAATGGTGGCGTTTCCATCAAATAAGTAATAAGTAAATAAATAATAATTAAAAATCACACCTGGATGAGCTGAAAAACCATGTCATATTAGCAGCGAAATGAAAAACTTGAGAATTTTAGAAGTGGGCGTGTTTCCATTAAGCTAATTTATTTTCATAATTCCAATTTGCTAAATTTTATGGATACAAACCAAATTGTGAAGATGATGAGACTCATGGGAACTTTAACAGAAATAAAAACATAGATGGATGTTTTTATTTTTACATCTGACTGGTTTGTGGCAGAATCATTTAAACGCATCGAGACGGCTCAAATTTATGATCTGATTAAAAATGTCAGAATAAGAAAGAATAGCTGTAAGAAAACTTCTTAACTGATAAGTTGCTCTGTGCCTGACGTGATGTCAGGCACAGAGGAAGTCTAGGTTCCTCTGAACCTAGACTTTCATTTCAGATTTCCAATCTGAGATGTTACTGCATCAGGCTAGCAGTAATTAAAGAGACAGTGTCACTTCCTTCCTTCCTTTTTTTGATGTAACTATGATTTGTAATCAGGGAGGTTAAACCTATTTTCATTTTGGAGCTCATCAAGATCATGAATGTTCTCACAGAACCAGGCCACAATGTACTGATGATACCTGTTAATTGTTAAAATATTAACAGCTGTCTCTGTGTTCAATAAGTTCTTAAAATGTAACCATATTGAACACCGTTTCGTTCTGATCAGTCCATCCAGGAGTCTGAAATTGTTTGTGATTTTTTTGCTATCAAAATCTGAGTTTATTTGAGTTTACATCATGATGTTTGTTTTTTTTTCTTTGTGTGGCTTGTAACTTGACATCAAGTAAATTTGAGGCAGCAGTGTAATAAAAGTAAGAAATACTACCACCTGCAGCTGGGAGTTAGTCTATTAACTAACTGAAAAACTTTAAGGTTTTTCAACGTTTTGGGTAAAATTAGTAATAAACTCGTGAATTTTCATGGCTTTGCAAAAACCTGGAGGGACTGATTGACGCAATTTGAAGTATGCAGAAAAACTGCTCTGATAATGATTCGACTGATGAATAATTGAGAACATAATGTTAAAGGTTGTGCTCACGCGTCGCTCTGGAGTCTAGAAGGCCACATAAAAGTCTACAGCGGGCCAGATTTGGCCCTCAGGCCATGAGTTTGACACATGTCCCATAAGTGCTAAAATGTACTTTCGAATAATTGAAGTTTTCACTTTAAATATTAAGAATATGTGTGTTTAACTCCAATGTAATACAAATCCAATTGGAACCGTCTGGACTCAACGGCGGCAGGTTTCAGCTCCAGTTGAGGTACCGAGTCGGGTCTGCTTTGATTCTGCCTCAGGGAGAGTGTGGGGGGGTCATAGGTCAGCTTCTTTCCCCTCACCGCTGTGGTCCTTATCTGATGGATTGACAGCTTCTCCTCCAGCCGGATCGATATCAGCCTGAGGCTTTAGATCCAGACCCAATCACTGACACCTTGCTGCTCCTCCGCTCAGCTCTCTGGCCACATTTAGCCGCCTTAATCACATCAGACGCTCACTTATCTTCCAGAAAATGATCCGTCTTAAAAAAAACAAAAAAACTTTTAGCTTCTTTCTGTTGGTTTTCTAACCGGAGGGTTTGGGCGTGTTCTGCGTTTCCTCAGGTATTTCACCTGGATCACTGCGGGGGGATTTGCTTGTGTGTGCGTGTGTGTGTGTGGTTTTAGGGGGTCGCAGTGGGATGGGTCTCATGTCAGCTCTAGTTTCCGTTGCTTTGCTCCAGTCTCTAGAGCAGCTGCGCCTCAGAGCGCAGCCAGTGCAGTCCCTGCCTGATGTAGCGCACCAGCTCCACCATGCTGCTCTGCTGGCTCAGAGCCCCCCCCATCGCCGAGTCCAGGTCCTGGAAGAAGTCTGCAGGACGCAGCAGGGAGAGAGCAGGTTACTGCTGCACATCGCCACAACCAAGAGAACCAACAGTCTCTCCAAATCCTGCCACGTTACATTTGCAAACTGTAGTTAAAACTAAGTAGGACATACACTAATGGGTTAGTTTTTAAATATACGAGTGGATTATACATGTAATAAACTTTAGATTATATAAGTAATTAAGTGGGAATTTTGATACGTTTTGACATTAGTTAAAAAACAAACAAAATCCTAATAAAATTGACACAAATGTTGCCATTCCTCAGAAATGTAGTAAACAAAAAGCAGTTTGTCTTTACCCCAAACATAAATGTGTTTGTTTAAAATCATGTCATCTAAACTTTTCTGAATTCTGTTCTTGAACTGATTGAATTGTGAATTTCTCCAGCCTCTCCTCTCCTGCTGCTGAGTGCCACCTAAACGTTTTACTATCTGCTGCCGTCAGGCGTTGGCGTTTCATCACGTTTCAATATTTGTGGATGTCAGAAGTGTTGCGTTGCTCCGTGGCGTTCCTCACCTCTGCTGTCGGCGGCCAGCCTGTCGGCCGTCTCCCATTGCTCGTAGCTCCTCAGGATGTTGTTGGTGATGTTGACGTGGCTGGCGGCCATGTGGTGGATCCGCTGGGGGATCGCCACGCTACCGGACGACCCCGATGCCCCTCCCCCGCCTGTTGCTGCTGCTGGCGCTCCTCCGCTGCTGGCAGGAGACGGGCTGAGCGAGAGGGGGGACGGCGTCCCGTTGACTCTGGAAAACACACAGACAGGCGGTGAATCCCAGAGGGATGATGGGAACCCAACTGGGAGCCTCTGGGGTTTTACTATGAGAAACAAAAAGGTTTGGTAGAAAATGTTGCCTGAACACATTCACTCTCCACTGTGTGACAATTACATATTCTGTTTTTTGTCTATAAATGGATCCCATTTTATTTCATGTGGTGGAAAATTCTGGACCCTCTCCAAAGTCATGTTCGATTCATGCAAAGGCAAATAGAATCATGTTTTTCAATCAAACATGTCTGCAGGGAACCAAAGTGGAAACATTTGTTACATTTTCAGCTGGAGTCGTTCACTTTCACACTGCACTGTCAAACTAATTAAACCCTTTGAAAAACCTGTTCACCTCCTAACCTGTGGTGGCGCTACACCAAGAACTACAAAGGGAAAAGTCAAAAACCTCTGAAGACAACTTTCTTCTTGATGTCATGTAAACAAAATGTAGTGGTTGTAGGATTTCTCTTTGGTCTTTGGCAAATGACCACATACTATTCCTCCTGCTAGCAAGAAACTTACGGGTTTGTTTCAGTTGCATTTACCCAGAATGCCCTGCGCTATGGTCCACTTCCTGCTTTTGGAGCGGTCTGCTCCAAAAGTTGAACCCAAACTTAGGGTTCAACTTCAGAGTTCAACTTCAACCTGACTGAGACCTTGTAGGTAACTCAGAGTTTGATTGCACATTCACAAATGAACTGGAGTTTGATTAAAGCAAATTAAACTCCAGCTGCCCTGAATGTAAACCACGTCAACAAATTGCTACATACAACTATAAGTTGAAAAGCCCAACATATTCAAAAACACAAGGACATTAACTAAACACAACTACAAATTAAGAAAACAACAAAACAGAAGAATCGTTTGAGTGGATGATTCCACTTTTGACCTTAGACCTCCACCAGTTCTTCAGGCATTTGCTCTGTTTAGACAGTCAAAAAGCTGAGCTCTGTAGTTTGTCCTGACTCAAATTATTCTTGTATTTGTTAACGACATTTACCTCGGTAACAAATTTTCAACAAATGCGCTAAAGCCAGAGAAACTTTCAGATCTAAACCCAAAAGTGATGAAGTCCAATCAGTGGGTTTCCCACTGAGACCTAAAGTCGTTGTGTCTTCTTAACTTGTAGTTGTGCTTAGCTAATGTTTTTCAATTTGTAGTTGTGTTTAGTGATCAGTTGAAGTGGTTTGTACTTCAGGGCCACCGTACTGACCAGGGCAGGTGTGAATGCACCCTAATCTAACAGAAGAAGAAGAAGAAGGTGGCAGCTTCAGTAAACAGAAACATGTCGGTACAATCGGCTCCTCCTGTGTAGCGCAGCAGGCAGCGGGTCTGTGGCAGTGATGTAATGTCTGTGATGCGGCCTTGACCTGCACTGACCCACAACTTGTGTCTAACTCAGCACTTCCACCTCCACCCCCTCACACACACACACACACACCCCCCACACACACACACACACACACACACACAACAGCTCCGGTCCTGCTGCTGCGCAGCATCAGAGCTGTCCAAACTCATTAGTTTCACATCCGCGACTCTTCCACGCCTCTCCTGCTCCATCCATCATCGCCGCCTCCATCACTCCTCCTCGCCGGGCGCTCGGCGGCCCCTCCGGTCCTCTCCTTCTCACATCTACAACAAATCAATCCCTTTATTTGCTTCCTGAGGGGTTTGTTTGAGCAAGTGGCTGTCACGGGCCGGTTCGGGAAGCCGCAGCAGAGCGCCGCTGAATTAGAAATTCTCAATTATGGAGGTGAACCGGAGTGGGGCGGAGGCCCGTCGGTGTGCGTGGTTACTCACTTTCCATTGCTCCTCCAAGGAGACGGGGCCTGATGGGAACTCTTCGCTGAATTCTGGATGACAAAAAAAAAAAAAACAAAGAGACAATTTTATTACTGGAAGTCGTTTACAGCTGAGCAGTAGTGGAAAAAAACTCAAGTTGGACTCTTAAAAACGAAACAAAGACAAACAGCTGGTTCACCCAGAGACAGTAGCTGCACTTCCATCCAACGTCAAAGTATGCAAGTTGGAATTACAAAACAAAAAAAGTTTTATGGAAACACAAAAACATGTTTTTTTTATTTAAAAAAAAGTTTTTCTTTGTCTGATAAAGTTTGTTTGAGGATCAAGTTTTTAAAACACTGCAAAAAACACAAAATCTTACCGAGTAGTTTTGGTTTAATTTCCACTGAAAATATCTCAGCTCACTTGAAATAAAACACAACTAACTTATAATTAACTTTTCTGCGAGCTAAATAAGTTTAAGTCAATAATTCCTTAATATTTATGAGAAAGTGTTAAGTTAAATAAAACAATCTGCCAATAGAACTAATACTTTTAAATCAATATCAATTCATTATTTACTTACAATAAGCTCCTATGTCTTGCTGAAAACTTGCTTCTAAATTAGTTTGGTCTTATTTCAAATACACCAAGATATTTATATTAGAAATTAGACCAAGAATTGGTAAGATTTATTTATTTTTTTTGCAGTGAAAGAAGCTCTTCCCACTTTCAACATGTAAAATATTCTGTAATCAGAATATGTTTGGAAACCATCGATATTCTGTGTTTCAGCTCTCATTTCCCGACGTCCTGAAACTGCAACTTCTAAGAACCATTAGCCGGCTAAACGAGTTACGGATCTGCTCTGTTGTTCTGCAGAGTGAAGCGCTCTGCCTCTGTCAACACGTCCCTGTATGTAAACAGGCTGCGCCACTGAGCGCCTCGTCAGTCCTTCCCAGAAATCCAATCCCATCAGTGTGAAACGCAGAGCTGTGTTAATGACATCCTCAGTAATTAATTCAACTAAACGCAATTAATCAAAACAAGCACATTAAACCGCAACAATCCACTGCCATGATGGATGGAGCTAATTAATGCGTTAATATTAAAAGAAAAAGGAACGGAATTTCACAACGGCATGCAAAATTAATGCACAGGCAGCGTGGAAATGGATCTGAGACATGTGTGTGCGTGTGTGTGTGTGTGTGTGTGTGTGTACAGTCTGTTACGGAGGCAGACGATGAGAGACGGGGAAGGAAATCAACTCTGTGTCCAATTGTGTGTGTTGAGTTGTTACCTTGAAGTACTCCATGAGCGAGCGTGAGTACTTGACAGCGTGGTCTTTCTTCAGATGGAACATCCTCAGATACAGCAGAGACAGACAGCGGTTGCTATGGGAACACAAATGTTGGGAGGCGGATGAGTTGTCCGTACAGACTCCTCCGTTCAAACTTTCTGCTTGGTGATAGTTTAATCATTTAAAGATGTGTAAACGTACGATTAACTCGGACGATATTTTGTCTTTGTTACTTGTAAGTTTATTTTTACAAGTAAAGATTTGTTACTTGTAAGAAACAAGTCTTTTTCTTACACTTTATAAGTGTATTAATAATAATAAGTGTATCATTAAAAAACAAAACAGACAAAAAAAACCCAAACAAAACATAGTAACATTTTGTGTTTTTGCAGTGAAATAATTGTTTTTAACAGATTCATCAGTTCAGTTTGAAGTTCAGAGGGTTTGGGAACTTTAATTAGAAACTCACAGCTTGTCATTGTTTCCCTACTGCATTAGATGCATATATTTATATGACACAAGAGGTTTATTTCTCGTAGCAAAACGAGAAACCCAAGGTCAAACCTTGGGGTCAAACGGTCAACACTCTACAACCATTAGATTATGCTGGATGGTTTTTCTTCAGTCACAAATACAGGGCATTGGGGAATTATTTCATTTTCTTCATTATAAGAAAATTATATATAGTTAAAATCTAGGTTTCATTGTGATAAATATTTTCAAACCTCCAAAACTGACTGACTGGTTTGATTTTTACTTTTTCTGATTTGTGATTTCCTTCCTCTATTTGGTTCCATGAATGCATCAATAAATGTCTAAATATTTAAACGTTTCTGTTTAGAGGGGCCATTTCACTACTTCTGTGTAAGGAAACCTATTTGTTAATAGATAAGCTTGACTTAGAGCTGTACTGATGTCAACATGTACATGCAGTCAGAGCATCACAGACCAAAAATAAAATGCTAAAAAGAAAAACCTTTAATTGTCACTTATCTTTATTACGATAAATACAACAAAACATCAAGATGAAATGTAGTTTTTGGCTGACAAGAACGACTGCCGAGTAAAGTAAAGCTACAATAACAGCGCATTGGTTGCCATAATGTTATTTTTTGTATCTTTTATATATGCACTTGTTTTTATATGATATTTTGGTTGCACAGTTTGATTTGTAACACTGCATGTTTCTTCAGTATTCCAACTGCTTTCCTGACTAATACTGGTACTGCTCACTTTGGTCAGATAAGTTCATCTTAGCAATTAACACTTTTTTGTAAAAATAAAACAGGCTGATTCACCTAAAAGCAGCAACTGCCTGCTGCTAAGTACAGCGGAGAACATGTGATGCTTTGGAATCGTTTCTCTTCCAAAGCCCAGGAGAAACTTGAGGCTAAATAAAAACTGCAGACGCTACAGGAAACTGATGGGTCTTTGAGTGCTTAAGCAGGATAATGATCCTAAGACATGAGGTCTGATCAATATATATATGGCTCACACCACATAACATTAACCTTCCTGCAAGGTTAACTCAAGAGCTGAGACCTAAATCCTGTAAAAAAAAAAAAAAAACCATCTCAAATCAGGATAAGAGGTGACCTTTGACCCTGTGGTGTTCTCTTGGCAAGAAGAGGTTAAACCGTCAAACATAGGAGTAAAAAAAAAAAAAAACCCACTATTTTCTTAGAGTGCTTACTGAATAAATTGCAGAAATTAAGCAAGAGATTATTCTGGTGCTATATAAGAAGAATAAGTCTATATGTTATGGAGTCCTAAAAGTGCAGAGTGAGCAATATTAATAGAATAAGAGCTTCTGTAATTTGTGTGCTAGACTTTTGCCTTATTAGCCAAAAGTATAATCACAAATATGTGAAGAATAAAATATTAGTTTTTTGTTCTTAGATTCTACTTTAATTTAGTCACATTCAAGTATATGTTATGCAAATTACCGACAGTCATAATTTGGCAGACCACTAGATGGCGACAAAAATCATCTAAACATGAACCTGAAACGTGTTGAATTTACTTAAACAGGCACTTATGGTACATGTTCATCACAGTGGCTGTGTGCTGGTTTGAAAAGTGATAAAAACAGACTTGAAGAGAAGGATCGTACCACAGAACAGCTAGCCTCTTCTCCAACACGGTGGCCGAGTGGCTGGTGAAGTTCTTCAACCTCATGGCGTACCTGCAGGAAAGAGAAGCTCGTCACTCCTCTGGTGTTCACAGATTCACTTCAGGAAAGTGCAGATGCACAGAAGAGTTTTTCCAGAATCAGTTGTAGCAAACATCAAGCAAAAACACAACTTTTCATCTGAAAAGGACATTTAAGAAGTCTCTTCTTTGCTCTTTACTGATCGTTGAAGACAAATTCTCATCATTTCCACAATCATCCTCCTCAAGGAGCAGCCAAAGGTGAAGCCACCGATCTGCTCCTCCCAGCGACTCCGTGTCTTGCTCGAGGACACTTCAGCGCGACGGATGAGCGGATCTTGAACCCCAGCTCTCAAGCTAAATGGCGGTCTCCCTCTTCACGGCCCTGCGCCTCTCAGACAGAGCCGCTCATTTATTATTCGCCGTTTGCTCTCTCTGAGTTGCACTCGGCGGCTTCGCACGCTGGCAGCGCTCAAAGGACCGAACCCTGAGATCTGGCTAATTTACACAGATTAGAAACCTTGTAGGTGTGTGAAGGGCTGGAACACAACAAAAAAGACTAGGAGCTGAAGAGTCCAGCTGGTTGCGTGTAGGCATGCATGCTAAATTAGTGCTCATTAAAAAGGCATTGCTTTAATTTGTCATTTGTGGTGGAATGGATGCAAATTTACACGGCCACAAGACTTTATGAGAGAAATTTCATCAGGTAGGAAAAGATCACTTGTTGCTATAAATTATGTGTATTCATTTTGCAATACAAAAAAAAAAAAAGATCATAACTGCACTACTGGACACTCCAGCAGTACTTCATTTTATGTCCTGCTTATTGCACTCGAAACTACAAACAATGTCCAAATGTTTCAGGTAAACAGACGAGTTCTTGTAAATCGGCCAGATTTTCCTAACTTTGGGAAGTCAGCCTTTGCATGTTGCCAAGTTAGCAATAACTACCACGGTGTTGCCATCTTAGCGACGGTGTTGTTAAGTTTAGCAACTTTTCAGACAATTAATTCGGTATCAGCAGGTCAGATTTTTTAAAGATCGATGAACTAGTTATTATACACAAATAAACCATAAAACGAAGTGAATCCCAATAAAAGGGATGGAGAATAAAGTCCATCTAACTGGCCAAAGATCAGACTTTAAAGACAAAATCCCTTTAACTCCTAGACCCAAAGATTCATTCGTGCTTGCAGTATTTCAAATGTTGATGTTGCTGTGAATTTTGTGTAGTTCTAGTAAAAGTCAAAACGTTTCCTGATTCCCGTTGGCTTCTTCCTGTCGTTGATCCGTACCTGATGAGCTCCACCGTCTCCGAGTACATGGTGTAGGGCGATTTGGCCTCCAGTGGATCTCGCTCCATGGCGTTCCCGCACTCTATGAAGGAGAGGGCGCCGTCTGCATAGTTCACCGCTTTCCCAAATTTGTCCGTCTGCGGAGCACGTAGGAGGAAGGTGACAGAGATGAAATGCCGGAAAGACAGAAGAGGCAAGAGTCGGAATGAGCTACTCTTGTCTCGGCCTTCGCTTTGAATAATCTCCCCCTAAGATGCAAATCCCCTGATAAATCTGAGGAAAAGATGCGTACACGTAGCATAAATAACAAGTTCAATAAATCTGACTTCATTGTTTGGGGAGGATCCGATAATTCTTTTGATATTGTTTAATCCTGCAGACATCATCACTCTTTGAGCACAACCCCTCCTTGGAGACAAACGGTGTAATAAATAACACAAATTATAGCGTGCAGGCCTCGATGCTAAATAGATTTGCATTGTGCAGAGACTGAAAGCCTGTATATGATTAGAGTATACTAAACGCTGTGTGCTTTGAAACTCATCTAACACTGTCTGAGCCTGATTGTGGATCATTCCCTGATTGATTTTCAGCAAAGCGTGAAGCCGTTCAACTTCTTACCAAAGCGTCGGCCTTGTGCTTCAGCCTCTTTGCTTCCTGCATGTAGTACTCGGCACTGTGGACTCTAGAAAACAACAAAAACAAGAACACAACTCGTGTCTGCACAGACCAGTATCCTCCAGAATGATGGAGTGATTTACATAATCACCGGCTCCACAGAAGCCTGCTTGTGTACACACACCTCAGGCTCGGTGTAACCTTAGAACGACAGCAAAACACGCTTCATGAAAATGCAAAGGCAAGAAAATAAGTACGGAGATGTTTCGTCTGTCCAGATTTAACAGAACTGGACTCACGTTGATGTAGTTAACGCTGCTACATGATAACAACAGGTCATATTTTGGCTCTTGTTCAGGAGACGGCAAGAAAGATGAAAATCTCACAACTGAGACGGTGAAGGTTTGAATCAGGCTCTTGTTTTGTCCAACTAGCAGGAGTACGATACGGTACACTGTCACGTTCCTAAAATAATGACCTAAACTATGTTTTACCAAAAGTGGTGTTGACAAAAACATCTTATTCTTTTGTTGCAAAATTGATTAAGGCAAAAAATAAAAACAAAAATCCTTTTGGCAAAAAATGGCATAAGTGTGACGATATTTTGGTTTTGATCCAATACCTAATATTTTTGTGGCCAGTATTGCCGACAGCGATACGTTTTAAGATTGATACATCAAACTTTTAACATTTAGGTGTTTTTGTGTTTTTTTCCTTTGAATTATATTGTTAAAACTTTAGAAAGAAATTTGAATTATGTCTGCAAGATACTTTAATAACATCTTCAGATGAACAGAAACAACATGACAGCAAAACAAGTTTTCCAAAATAAACCAAAATTATCTGATGAAAGAAAATCCAAAAATTAAATCTTTGTGGTAGAACACATCACAAACAACAATTTAAATTTTATAATCTGAAACTAAATAATTCAGTTTACCACACTGGTATCGATCGATACTGGTATCGACTTGGTATCGACATTTCAGGTTTTAGACATTGTGCCACAGCTTAGCATGATGGTTGATCATCTCCAAAGCGCCACAGGTTGTAGATCCCTGGGCTACAGTGAGACTTAACAATGGAAAATGTGTCTTTACCTAATAGTGGAGACGGTTTAAGATGTGCTGAATTGAATGAGATGTTCATCAGGATGTTGCCCAACTTTTCTCCTGACTTGTGTTTTTCTTTCTAATACTCTCCTGCAAACCCCTGAGGTCTTCACAGAACAGCTGGTTTTATCTTGCACACCAGTGGGCCACACTTAGCAGCCAGGGTAAATCTGAGAGCAACTTGTTGCTCGGGTTTTATTTAGGGGGATTAATGTTCAGGGGTCTGAAACGTGCTGCTTTATATTTGCTTTATAAAATTCCAATAAATTAAATTGCAGTTTGTGGTTTTAAAGTGACATAATGAGGAAAAAAATACAAAAGCAATGCTGAAATCAAACTTCTTGCCAAGTATTTTTGGTCTAGTTTCCAATGTTACAAGTCAAATAATCTACCAGTGAAACTAGTAATTTATTATCAATATTACTAAATTATTGACTTAAGCTCCTATAAATCGATGAAAAGTTACTTGTAGGTTTTGTCTTATTTTAAATGTACGAAGATGTTTGCACTGGAAACATGACTGGAAATACTAAAATGTTGAGTTTTTGTAGCTGCTTTTGTAAGGCTCTGTACATGGAAAACCTGCTTCCTTCAGTCTAGCAGACAGTGTTCCGCTCTGCCTCAGTTTTCCAGATGAAACTGTCTTCACAGCAGAGCAGCTGATGTGCCAGCAAGTTGCTGAACTCTCATATTTGCGTGAGCGTCTACTTACGTGTCGGTGAACGACAGTCTCGGCCTTCGCGGTTCGGACTGATCCATCATCACCTCGGACCACACCTCGGAGTCTGAGTGGCCGTTGGCATGGTAACCGTCTCCGCCAGGTTTATCGCAGTGGGAGTCTATGTCCTGAGGTGGAGAAGCCATTGATATTCATAGTTTCGACAATAAAAATCTGCATGAGAATTAGCTGGCCACTTAAACGCTACCGTTGTCCTTCCACTTAGTTTTAACGGCGCAGCCACATTACTGCCCTGTGAGTGTGCCATTAAACTTACAGGTCCTGCATTACCAGGTTGGGAATAAATCCAGGCCATTTTATAATCTCTGACCTACAAGGGAACACTTACGCCACCGTTTCTAGTGTGCGCCGTCGCTTTCCCTTCGCCTCGTCGGTGTCTGTGCGATAAGGCGGCGGCGGCAGAGGACGCCGAGCAGGGCAGCATCCCCACCGCACCGGCCTCCTCGGCGAGGGAGGAGCCGCCGTCGCAGGCCCGCTTGCGGGGCGGCTCGTCGGACAGCGGCGACAGCAGCGGGGGCAGCAGCTTGTCGTCACGCCGACGGGTCTGCTTCCTGTTCAGAGAGCCGCTGAACGGCAACAAGAAGACGACAAAGATTAATTCATACGTTCTATTACTGGTCACTTGTGTTTATGTATTGAAAAAAAAACAACTAAATGTTTTAAGAGTGTAAAAAACTTTACACCCCAAATCCATTTCATGAATACATCATGTGATTGTGAAGTTTAGCATAGCATGAAACTGAAATGTTTCTGACAAGAAACTGACTGAAAGCACTAAGACATGAATTAGAAATTATGCTAAAATAATGTAGCAATTATTCAATAGTGAGAAAAAAAAACCCATCTAAAAGTCAATGTTTCTTGATATATTTTTAAGCTTTGCCTGTGGGTTTATATCCAGAAGCCAAGGCTGTTTGGGGGACAGAGCATGGAACAACAGCAGCTTAAACGAACCTTGAGGAGAAAACCCAGAGTGGAAAAACTCCTGGAGGAGCTTAAAACAACCAGACAAAACTTCTCTCATCATCAGTCTAACTTCTCGTCACTGGATCAATCGTAGTCATCCAGAGATTTAAATATCACATTTGGAAAACCATTTCACGGCTTCTAAAGCTGTACTTTTCCTCCCCTTGCTGCACATTGGTGATTATTCCCTCGGCCGCCTCGTTGGAGCTCCGGTGACTCATATTGTTTGCAACACAAGTGGTAATATTTTTATGTTTTTCCTCTCCCTGGAAACTCTGGGGGGTTTGATGCAGCTAGAAAGTTGCTGAGCTCACAGAACAGGGCCCCAGGCACCGACATTAGAGATGATATACAAAATAAGGCAGACAAAGACTAATTACTTGCAGTGGAGAGAGTGTATGTATGTGTGTGTGTGGATATTTGAGCATGTGTTTATGCCTTTGTGCCTGCGTGCAGCAAAACTGATGTGTGTTTTGGATATACTAATTTGCATGCGTAAGGTGTTAAGTTTTCTCCTCCCTAACAGGATGTTTTTTTTCTCTCTGTATATCTTGTTGAGTTATATACTCACAGTAATATATGGCTTTATGATCAACAAGCTATTTTATTGCTCTTTTGTTCCCAACACTGAGACAAATCTAATACGAAAAGAGATAAAGCTGCTTCATTTTTATATATGGGCGAGTATGGGGAGGTTCAAACCAACGCTGCCTTAAGTGAGAATATAATTCATATCTAATTAACTGACTAGTCAGTTCAGTTTTATTCACCACACCCAGGCTGATTTTAAGACTTAAAAATGTAGAAACTGCTGAAACTGGACCTGCCTGACAACCTGAAGTAGGTCAGGCAGGAAGAGAAGCTTCCTAGGAGAGGCCAACCCACTGAAAGCTCACAGGAGGGCTTTCAGTGATTAAAATCTTATCACAATATTTTGTGGTACTATTGCGATAAAGCTAAAGATCCTTATAAAAAGAAAAATCTATATAATGTTTGACAACTATATGTTTGACAACTATATAGTTGTCAAACATTATAGCAAAGCAATTATAGTGCCACAAATCCAAATATTGTTCTTGAAAAATATTCTCATTTACAATAAGCTGCAGGATGAAACTTGCTCAAAAAGAGTGTGGTTTATATCACCAGCTAACCATAGCATTGAGATGCTATGGTTAGCATTGAGATGCTAACCATATTAGCGAATGCTCACCTATTAGCGAATAACTTTGCTAATAGGCTAACTCCTTTTAGCACAACTTGAACACATCAGCAGTGTTTTCCAGGGTCTCAGATTATTTCTTAATCTGAGAAATAATCTGATTTCTCAGATTAACAAGGCTGCCAAGAGAAGCAGCCTTGTTGTCCATCGTTGTTAGTGGACGTCGTCGTCAGATTTACAGGCGTACCAGAAATGTGCAAATACAAAGGTTCCACTAGGAACTTTCACATGTAAAAAAAAAACAACAACAACAAAAAAAAAAAACACACCAACATGCAATTAATCATGTTAAAATTTTTAACTCGTTAAAATGAACATTGCTATTTCACTGAACTGCTCCACGCATTCTGCCTGACTTGGAAAGGTGATAATCTGAACCGTTTAAGTGTGATCACGAGGGGGAAAACGTTTCACTTTTAATTTATTCACATTTCATCTTCAGTTGTAAAACCGTACTGCGACGTTTCCCTGAGGTAGATCTGAATCCTTCCTGAGCATCAGAGTGATCAGTCCAGCCAGGGAAACACCTGCCAAACGTCCCAGGAAGCTGCTGACTGAGCCTGATGATCTCATCGCCCTGTTCGCAGCTTTCCACCGAAAAGCTTCCCGGATGATAAACAGAGCGAGGTGACAATCACACAGTGTCACAGGTTCAACCCCCGGTCACCCGTCCTCCTCCCCCGCGCCTCTTTAAGACGCCCCAGATGCTATAAAAATATTTCCTCTGTAGCTGTCACACAGGAGCTTATTTACAGCGACAGGCGGCCTAGTCTGTTTTTAAATAATTCACACGGAGAGCTGAAATTCACGCTTTGTCATTCCTGTGTCACATTGTGAATGAAAGTCGCCTTGTGTGGCAGCTTCATTGGTGCAGTGAGAAATATGAAGCGCTGCCAAAAAGACCCGCTCAGCATTAAAGTCATCGGATAACCTCTCTGCCTGCCGCTCCCCTGGGGACGGCTCGCTCAGTACGGGGAACAGACCGAGAGCGCTGTCTTCCAGTCCACACGAATCGCTAACACACCACAGATGACACCTATGACAGAAGGTGTCATCTGTGGTGAAGCCTCTTTACACCACAAGAGGAGTTAAAACAAGGAGCCGAGGACCTGATCTCAGAATGAGGGAACCCAGGCGCAGGGGCTGAAGTACGATGAGAAACTTGGGTTGTTTTTTTGTTTTTTGGAGGGAAGTAAAAGTGAAGCCCAAAAGAACAAAACAAACCTGAATGTTGTTTATTCTCATCCAACTGAACGTGGAAAAAGGCTTTTAAAAAACTGTAAGAAGCTGAATTGAGAAGTAGTGGTTTAGTACAACACAGAATAGAATTAGAGATGCGCAGAAGTTTAGGCTGATCTTGATATCCGATGTTTAGGCCTGTAACATGTGATAAATCAATCACATGATGAATTAAAATGACCTCAGTAATTTTAATTTGCATAATTTATTGGGTTTTTTTTCTTTGTCCTCTCTACCAACTAACTAACTGGTTGTTAAAAGTCTTCAGTCTGGTGTTTTAGAGACGACATAATACTCTCGTTTGATATTTAAATGTGTTAAAAGTTAATTACAATTTAAAGTTTATTCATCTTTCAGAATGTGTTTTTCCATTTCCATTATATTACTTGAAAATGGTCTCAAAATAACAATATTATTGTTTATCGCAATAACTTCTGGGACAATTAGTCGTTAGTTATCAGTCATGATAACAATAAGATCTGTTATCATGACTGACCTACCAATGTTAACATTTGTGTTATGACTGCTAACCAATAATTACCTATAAAACAAATATTCTATACATTGGATACATTTCCCTGCCCTTTCTAAACTGTGAAACAACGACCACACCATTGATATTACTTCTCTGCTTCATTTAAACACCAACAATCTGGTGCCAATTTACTGTCATGGTGACCAAACAAAAACCACATGACCATCCTCCTCCAGAAACACAAACAAACATTGCTTGTCAATATCGACTCAGTTTGACGTATCGTCCCCATGTAGTATAGTTTAGATTTACAGTTTATTTGACCACTACCTGTTTGTGTCTGAATTTGGCTTTATCTACTTAGTATTTACCACAATCTTTATTTCTAAATGTCAGTTGTTGTAGTTAATATGAGCATCTCTTAACTTTTAATCATCACACCTCATAGCTTTACATCAGTTTTGCTTTTTGGGTGTGTTATTATTTTCCCTAATAAATGTCAGCTTGTCTGTAAGCCGGGGGCCCAAACCTGAGGACCAACAGTAGTACATAGGTGCTCCTAACTGATTGATTGATTGATTGATTGATTGATTGATTGGTGGATATCTGGTGTTCCCACATCAGAACTTACTCTGCAGAGCCACTCTTGTGGTTGTGTATTGGAGAGATGCATGGTGGGAGGAGCAGGCAGTCTTTGTCCAGCCGCAGCTTCTTATTACACTTGAGCGACGGTTCTCCGTGGTCCAACTGGGAACAGAGGACAGATGGTGGGTTAGCTGAGAAACGACTGAACGGTTTGGGGATTAACATGGCCATAGTTTAATCCATGTCGGCACCTTGTGTTTCCTCTTGCTCTTGCTGGTGTGTTTTTCTGTGGGAGCCACCATGTTTGCAGCCACCATCCTTCTGTGTTTACCTCCGCTCTCCAGTCTCTCCGTCCGCCCAGCCAGCCTGGGATTACCCTGCTCCTGCCCAGGGGGGTTATCCAGTACCCCCATACCCTGACTAATCTTCTCTCGGTCCCTCGCAACGGTCCTCTCTCTTTCCCCAAATCCAAACCTCTCCCTGTCCTCTCTCTCCGTCTGTCTCTCCCTCTCTCCTTGCCTTTCTTTATCCTTCACTAAACGCTCGTTTTCTTCTTCTTGTCTCTCTCCTTTCGTCAGCTTCTGCCTCTCCCTGTCCCTCCCCGCGTACCCTTCTCGTTCTACAACTACGTTCCTGGCTCTTTCCCCCGCTGTCTGCCCCGGCACCTTGCTGAGGAAGCTCAAGTCGATTTTCACCCACAAACTCTGAACCTCGTGATATTCCCTCAGAGGGGACAGAGCCACATCGTGTCCCGCGTTTGATGGCGGTGACGCAGGCTCCGCATCCTTCCCCTGCCCTCCGGACCCTCCGGGATCTGGAACCGAGTTCCCAAAGGAAGCACCTATGTTGCTGATGCTCAGCAGGTTGCCGTTGCCGACACCGCCGCCGCCGCTGCCGACTACGCCGACACCGTCTTTGACTCGGAGTCCATTTCCAGTGAACGCGCCCAGACTTCCCGCCCCTGCGGCAGAGCCAAGGTACGGGAGCAGAGGCGCGTGGTTGTGCGTGTTGGCCAGCAGCTGGGCGCCGATGACCGAGCGTGTCGTCTGGGCTGGCAGAGAGGGGATCTTGGTGGCTTCCTCGCCGTCCGACTGGCATTCCGACGAGGAGGAGGAGGAATCTGTTTCGATGAATTCCCTGGACTTCGGTGTGATTTTGGTACTGGGACCTCTGTGTTTCCTCTTATCCTGTTACATGGATCAACAGTAAAAACAAACAAAAAAAAAAGCAGAGGGACATTTAGTCAGTCATATGGAATCCCACATAGCTTCACTCATTTCTCTCGGAGCAGACATGTCATTTCATTTTGGGTCACATCATGAATGTTCTCAAAGGGACAGTTGTGCCAGAACTTATTGATAAAACTCATTAAACTGCTAAAATATTAATAAATAGCTGCCTCTGCACTCAATGAAGTACTTCTTAAAGGGGCAGTATCATGTAAAAAAAATCAACATTTTTGAGCTTTACATCATGTTATTTTATTCTCTCTTCGAAAACATTGCTGGAGTGTTGCCTTGATTCGTTCGTGCATGTTTGAGAAACCCTATAATCTCCATGGCAACCACTCAGCTGTAAAAAACACCTAGTTGGACCTAGCTCTGCCTTCGAGGACGAAGCTCCTTGAATTATCATGTATTATCTGCATTATCAAGGAGCAGAAGTTTTCAAAGAGTCAGAGACCCAAGGAGCTAATTTACAAGTCAATGCAGCACTTTAACAACTGAAGGCAATATAGTTAAGGATGCTATAAAATGGTTCAATGTCCCCGGTAAACACATAATACTGCCCCTTAAAAATTTTAAAAATATTGAACGTTGTTTCCTTTGTGATTGTTTTAGTATTTTTTTTTTTTTACAATCAAAAATCACTGATTTTTGGGGCTAATTTAGAAATATTTACAAGAAATTCATATTTGTTTTTTTTTAAACCGATGTATCGATCACAAACTATAACTTGACATCAAGTGAGGTTGAGACAGCAGAAGAAACACACTGCCACCCACATGTAGGCATTAGTCAAGATTTAGATTATATTTGCTGAAAATTTTCAATAAATTCACATCTTTACATTAGCGTGGAAAAGTGCAGCAATCTGTTAATTTTGCATGGGAAACCCATTGATGTAATTTGGAAGTTTACAGATTAAAATGCTTTGATCAACACAATAATAGTTAGGTTATTGAAGGTTGAATTGAAGGTTGTATTTTTCTCGAGGAACATATAAAAATCCTGACCGTCACGCGTGTCTTAGAAAAGAACCCAGCCACAGTGATTAACCCGCTAAAACAATCCGACTTATTTACCACCAACTGATGCACTCCCAAACTCCCCAACAAAAGAGATCAGCTGTAGACAAACATTATAATCAAACACAAAGTCTGTAACTGGATCACCAAACGTGATAATATCATGCAAATTATGCGGCACAAGTTGCCAGCTTGTTCTACTAATCTGTGAAGTGAAAAGAAACATGCTTTGGCTGTGTGACTCCGGATGTCACCGGCGTTCAGCGCGCACGAGTCACACGGCCGAGCGGACGGCCGTCTGTTTGGCACATGCAAATTAAAAGACGCGTCTACTGTTTCTTATCTACCAGCTCCTTCATAGATGAGTTTGCTTTTGTTTAGAAGGAAAGCTTGTTTATGAATTAGAAAAGAACCCAGCCACAGTGATTAACCCGCTGCTTTTGAGTTGAGATTTGCTCTTGTGAAAGCGACGGAGCAAACACAGGCTGTACTTTTATGACAAAGATGTAAAACTATGCTGCGTATAATGTATTAAAAGTATTCAAACTTTGGATATTTTAAGGCTTTGTCACTTTAGAACCACAAACATTTGTATATTTTATTGACAGTTTTGTATCAGACAAGTTGTAGTGAAATATTGCGAAAATTATTTTCTAATGTTTTTGACAGCTTCCCTGTCCCAGCTGAAGAAATTCAAATGTAAGTTTTATCTATACGTGGTTGAATCTTGCATCATCATTTTAGATTTATACTAGAAATGAAGCCTCAAAAATCAGTTTTTTTATAGAAAACCCCCCCAAAAAAACCTTTATCTCAAATCATAGAAGATTTAGGGGTGAGTTCATTTTTCTTTATGAACACATCCAAGTTATTGAGAACAAAACTGGTGCAACATGTTGAACATGTCAGCGTTTAATCACCAAACACCTCAACACTAGCTGCTTTTACAGTCACCATAAAATTGCACAAGTAGAATTATGAAAATAAATTTGCTTCACGGAAACACAGCAATTTAGAAAAAACTCTTCCGATAGAGTTTTTAGGATCAGGTGGTTTTTCCTACAGTGGAAAATTTTTTCTTTGTGTCAAACAGGTTGCATGACCAACAACAGGATGTTACTACTGGTGGAAAACACAAAAGAGACAACATGAAGTGGTAGGAAGATGATGGTGCAGAGTGTTTTTAATGACTTATCACATGATCAGGTTTATTCACATGAGATTCTTATTTAATGGAAACGTTGCAATTGCAAAATAGTTTTTAACGTTAGTGGAATATTGACAAAGTTTTGCGCAAATTTGTCATGGAAATGCAGCTACTGACTTCTGATTTATCATGCCAATGTATTTTTTGTGACAATTCAGCAAAACTTTTTTTCTGTTTCTTCATCTGTATAAATCCTGGTCGAGCCACGTAACTAAAGCTATGATCTATTGATTCCCATTTGAAAATGCCATCTTCATGCTGGAAACCAAAGTCTTTCCGTCAGAATGCGTGAACAATCTGCTACACATGCCGGACCCGGTGCCGAGTTTTCCAGATGTTGGAAAGAGGCGGAGAGGCGTTTTGAGTGATGAGCCGACGCTGACCTGATTCACAGTGACAGCAGGAAGAGGCGCGGGGGTCTGCTGCAGCGCTGCTGGTGGAGTGGCTGAACTGGTGGCGCTGCGAGGCTCTTTCCTCGGGGCCGTCTTCCCGCTGAGAGGCTTCCCCCGCGGCCTGGGGGGGTTCTGCTGCTCCAAGGGAGGCGGGGGCAACGGGTCCTTCTCTCTCGCCGCAGGGCTAGTTAGAGGAGACACAAACAACAGGAAGCGTGGCGCTCTGAGTTAAGATCAAGCCGGCAGCAAGGCGCGGCGACCCCGGTTACTGATCGCTGACAAACAGCTGAGCAGAATGTTTGCCTGGGCTAACTCCGGGGGGCGAATGGGTGTTCGAAATGGAAAACTAGATAAATAAATAAATGCAACGGGGTGAAATAATTGAAAACAGCATGCGTTTAACTGAACTAGTCTGGAAGTTTAGGATGCAAGAAAGGAGAGGAATAAGTGAGTAAGCGAGAGAGAAATGGGAAACAGGAAAGTGGTTTTGTTCTGCTAATTGGCCTGAAGTCAAGCTGAGCAACGAGTTCAACGTTGGTTCCACTAAATCCACTGTGGGAAATCACAGTCCTGAAAACCTCACACTAAATACTAATCCACTATATTATGCTTTGCACACATATTATGCTTTGCACACACTCATCATCTGCAATCATTTCCTTGAATTTTTGAGCTCTTTATAAAGCATTTGAACTGCGATGGTTAAACATACAACTTCACAGAGTTTCAAAAAACAACAAGTGTGTGATGTTTTTCCCCCACACCCACCGTGGATCGACACTGACCAAAAGCTCCAAGTCGCCACAACTTCCAGCTCTGCAGCTCTGGGTGATTGACCCTTTTCTAGTCAGAAATGGTAAAACTGATTACGGTTGAATAGTTTCCTGATCTTGGTTTTTACTACAACCCATAAACAGGAAAAGGCCACAGCCATTCCTGAAGGTTAATGTTAGCCTGATTTATCCATTTCAAAACCGGCTTGAGAGAATGTGTGTGTTTAGGATTATGTTTATTTTGAATAAACATAATCCTATTTATTTAGGATTATTGTTTTATTTCACTTCAAACAAATACTTTTTCATCAATATTAAGGAGTTGCCATACAACAAGCTTCTGCTTCTTATTGAAAGTTACTTGTGAACTAGTTTTGTCTTATTTCAAGTTTACTAATACATTTGCATCAGACCAAAAACACTTAGTAGGATTTTGTTTTTGCAGTGCAGCTGAAGTTAAACATCCAGCCACAGTTATTTGTCCTCTTATTTATGTGGTAATTTATGTTTTGATCTATTGACCAATATCAGAACAACATTGTTACAACATTGTCCTCCTACAAAATATTCCAGGAATCCTCCTGTTGATGAATATCATCATCTGTTTGTTCTTTCCTCTCTTTGGGAATTAAAACCCATGTAAACCTTAAAAGTCTTTACTTTGACTATGTGTTAGTTGCCTGGTTGGATTGAGTTGAACTTTTTTAGTTTCCAGCAGTGAAAATTCCCCATGTGACTCATGCTTTTGTCCGGACTCCTGCTGGTTCTGAGAGGCGTAAAGCAGCCGGCTTCGTCCTTTCCTCCGTTACCTGTGCTGGTTGGTCCGGCTCCACGCCTGGTTCTGGTTCTCCTCCACGCTGCTGGACCTCTCGGCTCGGCGCGGCTGCTTCTTCCCGGTGGTGTTCCTCCTCGGGGCCGGGACCTCCTGCCCCGACAACACGCCTGGCGACAGCCTCATCTTCGACCTCTGACCCTCCCCTGAGGCCTTCTGACCCAGCTTGGCTTTGGCCTTCTCCCTGCCCGGGCTGAGCGGAGCAGAAACAACAGTTCACCTCTACTGACACTTTGGGACTCCTTTTAAAAGAAAACACACGAACCAGAAGCCAGTCCTGCTGTCTTTGTGCTCCGCTGCGGGAGCAGCGGGAACAGGTGTGCTACCGGACCCACAGGGCTTGGTCTTGGCAGTGGTTCCCACTCCTGGTGCTTCGTTCCCAGGAGAAAATGTCTGCGGATCCTGGCTGATGGAGCCTTAACAGATTTACCCAGGTTTAGTTGTTTTGTTGTTAAAAATCAAACCAAGATGTGTTTTGCTCCCCACTAACCTGCGCCATGATGCTCCTGCTGTGCGGGGACCTGCGGTTTGGTCTGAGCCTGGACTTTGTTCAGCCAGCTGTCCAGTTGCCACTTGTTAGTAGAAGGGGGCTCCGGCTGCAAAGAGGACACAAAAAACAAACAAAAAAAAAAAAAACACACAACTTCATTAATATTTCAGCAGGCGCTCTCTGCAGCTCCTGCACTTTATCAGAGCGGAATCATAACTAAATTTCCTTCGGTCATAAACAAGTGAGAAACTCGGCGCGCCTCTAAAAATAATGAAACCGTCTCCGGATGAAGAATCTTTACAGAGGAATGTAAAAGTATTGCGTTTCTTGTGGTTATTGTATCACACCGTGCTGGAAGCTCTTTATTGCATATGTGGAAGCTGCAGCGCTGCCGTCATTTTCTCCCCCCGTGTTTCTGCATTTCTCCCAGTGTGTTAGGCCACATAAGCCTATAAAAGCAGGCAGCGTCGAGCCATTAAAATAATGTGATAACTAATGGCACGACTCGCTCCTCTGCAGTTGGGATCTTTATGGCTTTCGCTGCGGGACGAGGCGGCTTAGCCGTTCGGGTCGGAGCGAAGCAAACAGCCAGTGATCAGGGAGAATAAAAATCTAGAGTCCAACTTACTCTTTAGGATGTAAACTAAATTTTGGACACTTGACTTGTATTATTATTTTGGGGGGAATAGTTCTGCCTCATGAAGTTGTTGAAAAAGGCAATCTGGGACCGCAACTTTTCCACCTGAATCTGCACAGCAGCTCATGTATTCATCTACCTGTGAGAATACGGCAGCCAACATGAGTGGCAACATATTATTTTCTATTAGTTTCTCATAGATTAGTTACCTTAAATTGGTAGCATATGAGTCGCAGTAGAGACAATGAAAAACAACAACAGCCTGCAAACAAAGAAGATGAAACATAAGTTCTGCCTTATTTTTGAATCATTAGCTTATGGGGGTGTTCAGCTGCTCCTTTTTCTAACTTCCTGTTGCAGATAGCTGTGCTGTAATGATAACATTGTCAAATTTGTACTTCAGCAAATACTTCGCTGTTGTTTTTTTTTTAAAATATGGTGACAACCAACAATAATCTGTTAGAACATTTTTTTTGTTTTTTAATTACTGAAGAGAGAAAAAAAAAAGTTAGAAAATATTTTCTTTGCTCATTTAAGAACCTTCAATTCAACTGTACTTAAACGTTTTTCATTTGTTGTAACTATGCCAACACAAACAATTCATGTTGAATGTTTACATATTATAATCTTTATCATTCAGACTATTTTGGATTCTAAACACTTATTTGAGAATATAATGGTTATAAATACAATTTTCTTGTTACAAACTAATAAGCATTGAGCACAAGTTTTAGTTTATGGTTTTTCTCTAATCCACACAAAGTACACATTTAATACACTCAAATCTATAAATTGCAATAAATGCTTGTCAACAAGTTGCAGAGAAATCTTTCGCTTTTTTGCCAACAGTAAGCATCCTACGTAGTTTTATTAATTTACCTTTTCATTACTCAAAACTTCCTGTGCAAATAATACACAATAATATTATAATAATAAACACTTGCACTGTTATGTTTGCCTTTTTTTTATAAGGACCCAAATGGAAGAGACATAATGCAGTTTGGGATATAAAAAGACATGAAGAGCATCAACATGAGAACCAAGAGAAGAGCAACAGTAGAATCCAGCATTGAGAGAGAAACCAAGGAGCTTAAACACTGTGGAGATCTGATGAGTAACATGGAAAACGGTTGCAATCAACAGAAAGCAGAGCAGCTGGGGACAATCTGGGCAGAGAACTGAGATGATGAATAATGGGCACAAGAGAAACTGAATGGAAACAATGAGGATCTAACTAATCTAAGTTAAATGACTTCAGAGACTAAACCTAAAAACACAGAGCAGGATACCTACACATTCAGTATCATGGAATTACCTAATATGGAGAGACACTGATAACACTGACATAATTAAAAATGCAAACAGAAGAGAGAACCAAAAGTCAGACAGAAGTGGACTATGACCTGTTCTTTATAAATCTGACTGAATATTTGAGTTATCATGGCTACTAGGACACACTTTAAAGGAGCAGTATCACATGTTTTCGAGGCACATTGTGCCATTTCATAGCACAACCAAGTAACTGTTACCCTGGTTGCGCTAAGACATAGCTATAAATATGCTACATATACTAAGTATGACTTAAAAGAAATATTACTTTGTGATTTAACACCTTGAAATTGGGCCTCTGTCTCTTTAAGAAGCTCCTGCTCTTTCTAGAACTCTTCCTTCAGGAAATCATCGCAACATGGCTCCTCTATTAATCATTTAGCAACGTTTTTACCAGCGTTGCTCTGAGAAGTAGCTGGTATAATGAGCTCAGCAGTTCCACCAGGTGTTTGCTAACTGCTGCTGGCTAGTCTGCAGGAGCTGAGTGGGGGACCTGCATATGCTTGGAAACTGAAGCTCTAAGGACGAGCTGCGTCTCAAAGGCAGTGCTGGGCACCCCCTGACCCCCAGGCATTTTGCACAACTTAATGGTTGCCATGGAGATGAAAGGATTTATCAAACATGCATCAACGAATCAAGGCAACAATCCATGTATGTTTTTGAACAGGGGATAGGGAAAAACTATCCCCTATGTTCAAAAACACAGGGAATGATGTAAAGTTCAAAAAAGTCAGTCTTACATGATACTTCCCCTTTAGGCTCTCACTGTAAATGTGAGCCTATGTCATACTTTACCTCCGGAGTGTTTGTACGGGAAGCCTGGTTGTAGTCGCTGTCACTGGAGCTGCTTTCCGACTCGTCCGTGTCAGACTCGGAGCTGCTCTCTGATTCGCTGCTGCTCCCCGACGCACCGCTACAGAACAGGAAAGGGAGGAGGAAAAAAAAGACGACAACATGTCACAACGCCAACAAACCTAAACCGTTGTGACAAGACGGCGACGAGGCACAATGATGGACACCGGCGCTGGTAATGAGGTGCATGTCAGAAAAGCTCTAGAACAAAGTTTCAGACTCTTTAAATGAATCGTAGGAAAGTTTTAAAGTGCTTGACGGTTAGAATAAATCCAAAGATGGAAAATGGTTCAGTTTTTCAGCTTAGGTTCTTTTTTTTTGTGCGTGTTTATCGATTCCAACCATTCAAAGTAAAGTTCCTTTTCCATTAGACTAAAAAAAAAAAAAAAAAAAAAGTCTGTTTAAAACATAAAGATCTCACTAAAGTAGCCAACACATTTTCTTTACTGCTGTAAAATAAAACCTGGTTGTCGTTTTTTATTCATCCTGCCAGTGAATTACGGTCTGTATAGCAAAGGCTCTTAAGTCACATCTGTGAGATATATGCTGCATCACATGTACCAGCAACACTAATATCCAAGATTCAAACATGACAACTTTATGATGAAGCCCTCCTGCGGGGGTATTCACTTTACATCCAAATTTTACAGTGCGGAGGCATTATTTTTTAAGGAGCTCCACATGACTAACTGCGCCATATTGTAAAGCCATTTTATCCTCAGGCTGTGAAAACAAAACAAATCCATCAGAGAGCGAGAGATAGCAGGAACATTAAGAGAAGCCAAATCAAACGTCCTCATACGTTTCCAGGAAAAGAATGTAATTTTGTGCTTGGCAACATAAAATGTCCTGGAAGGCAACAGAAGACAGAATAATCTCTTTTATACCATCAAGAGAGGAATATTATTGTTAGTCTGCTATAAAAAGAAGATTTTACCAGCACGAAAGCATTTTTTTTCCTGACACACACACACACACGCACGTTTGTGCGGCTATCTTTGCGGGGACTTTCCATTGACTTCCATTCGTTTCTACAGCCTAAACCTTACCCTTATCCTAACCCTAACCATTACATACCTAACCCTAACCAAAACTCAATTCACACCTTAGTCCTAAATCTGACCCCTGACCCAAAAACAGCTTTTCCCCTTGTAGGGTCCAGACTTCGGTCCCCACAAGGAGCAGTGTGGGAACATGCTACGTCCCCACAACGTAGCATGTGTCAGAAAAATGGTCCCCACAACGTATTAGAAACAAACGCGTGCACACACACACACCTCTTCCCTCCCGGCAGCTTTGTGAATCTCAACATCAGTTCAGACTTTATGAAACATTTTCAAAACCCAGAAAAGACCTGGAAGAGAGTAGTGCAGTGATCCAATTGTATCAGAGGGAGGGGAAATAAAAAAAAAAATGGGACTAGGCTTAAACATGATGTATTGGATTGATTTCAGTTTGAATCAATCTGAAATCAAGCTGTAGTTACTACTAAAACCAAAGCCAGTTGAATAAACCTTGAACTCAGGAGGAAAGTCAAGTTGAGTTCATACAGCGAATGTAAACTCAATGTGCTTAAAAGGAAATAATAATTCGATTTAAAAAAAAGGTCCAAATAAGCCTGAGAACAGCCCTGTTTTAATGCAAGGTACTGCAGAACGCTCAACAGGACCACGATGACGTCACGTCCGGTTGCGGTCCATTAGCAGACGGGCTGAGCAGAGTTTGTTTAAAACGTTTTATAAACTCCAGCGCCCACTAAATGACCGTTTCAGTCAAGAAAACGGGCCGAAAAGAGAGAAAGACGAGCGGCAAGGACAAGCAACCCGAACCGGAAGTCTACGTCAGCGCCGGGCCCTTAAACGCAGTTTGAGCTCAGCGAGGCAGCGACGTGTCACGCGACGGGGTTGGCCTGTCAGCCCTCATTTCCCGAAACCACAAAAAACGAGAGAGAGGGGAGAAAAAAAAAAAAAAAACTAATTAAAGCGCAGTGCGACTCCGGGACAGCGCACAGTATAAAACTAACCACTTGACCCTAACAATAAATTAAAAAAAGTACAACTTACATGTCATGGAGTTAGAGCAATGAAAGAACCCAGCAATGAACAATAAAATAAGCAGTTTAGATAGTGGAAAACAACAAAGAAACCAATTGAGCTAATGCTAATCAGAATAGATGTGCTACAGGTGTGACAGGAAGTAGGAAACTGAGGGGGAGGGGCTAAGAGTCCCAAAGGACAAACAAAGAGAAACCGATTCAAATACTCAAATTACAGAGTACAAGAATAAACAAAGAAACTAAAATGAATGAAGTAACATGACATCACCTTACTAACTATAATGACCCCAGAGAAATAGAGATTTAATGAACATAAATACGGGAGCTTAAAAAGCTTGTCTGGAATAAACTCTGATGTAGTAGTCAGATCATTTAAAGCTTTAAAAACAACCAGAATGAATGAATGACTTCTCTGTTCTGGAATGAGAGAGAATCTTAGGATACATACATAAAACAACAGCAAAACAACACATTTTCTTGCAAGAAAAACAAACATGTTTAACTTGTAATTACATTAAGAAATTGTCATAAATTCTCTATAACCTCACTGTGTTTATTATAGTTTTATTTGAATGATTTCCATATGAGCCACATATTTCAGGCTGATTGGATTGATTGTTTTTTATCTTGATCAACAGACACATTCAGTAAATTAGAAAATTATTAAACAGTCAATTTATGTCAGGAATTATATCAATGAGCGAAAGACGCTATATCTATTAATTTCACACAAATGGACGTTTGAAATACTTTATTTCTGTTAATTAGGATGATTTTCTGCTAACAGCCAATGGAAACGCAGCATTTCTAACTACAATATGAAGTGTGTTTACTGCCTGCTTAAAGGTTACTATAAAAAGGTGATTTAAATGTGACAAACAAGACTCAACGTGATGCAAATTCTCACTTACTAAATATTACTTTACCAGGATTTCAGCACTAAATTTAAGCGGTGTTGTGACTAACATGTAAGTAACCCAAGACATAGACATTGGCAGGGGGAAAAAAAGGATTTAAGATGATTTTTTTCAGCGGCCAGTCGTGTTTTTATTGCATTTCAAAAAGAGCCGGTGATCAAAGACGGCAAAGTCCTCGCTGCGAATCCACAAAATGTTTAGCGAGTGATAAAGGGTCTAATAAAAGCTCTATTAACACACATAAACACGGCACTCCCAGCCTGTTGGGTTGCGTTACCCTCTGTGGCGTTTCGCCCGCCCCTGTGTTCATCCATCCCTCCGCGTCGCCTTAAATGGCCTCCTGGAGGCGACCTGCTCGTCTTGACCCTGACGACACACGTACACACACACACGCACACGGCATGCCTGCAATTATGTGTAGCTCTCTTTGTGTGAGAGCGCATGTAATTTCAGTTCAAGGCTGCCATCACAGCAGGCACCAATCTGTGTGAGCAGTGAAGCCGCAAATCCATCAACTGTACCTCTGGCACACACACACACACACACGCATGCACGCACGCACACACACACACGCTCAGGGTGACGGATACTGTATGAAGGCAGTGTATGCCCTGTGTTTCTTCTATCATTACTCATCTATTCGCAGAAGCCTTTTCCCTCCATCTTTCAATTCCAATTAAATGTTCTCCTCATTTTGCTCTATTAATACTCTGATTGAAACAGCAACAAGTACAAACAGGTGTGTGTGTGGGTGTGTGTGGGTGTGTGTTTGTGAGTGTGTGCGTGTGTTTTGGTCACCCAAAATGTTGGAGGATTTGATTTTCTAGCAAGTCTCAGATTTGCTAGAAAATCAAGCCAATTTTGATTGATTTTCAATCAAAATTGAAAATCAATCAATTGATTGTCTCAGACATTTCGTTGCTTTTTCTACAAAGTTTCTGAGATCAGTCTGAAATAAAAAAATTTTCTCGAAGCAAATTTTTGACTTTTCAAACTGAGAAATTCCCTTTATTTTTAGAGAATTCCAGAGATTAATTTCAAAATGGTGGATATTTACTCTACTTTTTTCTGAATGGCCCCAATGCAGCGTCGTACTAAACCAAGACTGACATCATAACAATGAAACAGAGAACGTCTCAGGTGATAAGTAATTATTTTATTGCATTGTTCGGCGCCGAACACAGATATTTACGCTGCAGCGAAGAAATATGGGGATTTATTGATTTTGAGGGAATTTCCAAGATGGCAGTACTCAAAAGTGCAGGTTTGGTTGTGGATGATGCCACCATCCTTGTGCTTCCACTCAAACTTTGGCTCGTATTCTGGGGCTTGTACAGTATGAACACTCGATCGTTGGCGTAATGTGTCGTTGTTTCTTTCCTAAACAACAAAAAGTATTGTTTATACTTTCAACAATAACCCAGATTTGTCAAGATCCAAAATTCTGCTCCTGATATTTAGTCTTTTGGTTTTTTGATAAGGTAACACAAGAAAGCAATTTCGTCTCACAACTACATCCACAGGATGTGGATTAATTATATTAAATTTGATCTGAATTCATCTCAGAGAATGAAAAAAAAAAAAAAATGGTGTTGAATCTTTTTGTCGAGTGTATGGAAATATGGGCCTTTGACTTTATATAAGAGGATTTTGGTTTTTTTTAATCAGGCACTTGGAAGCTGCATAACAAGCTCTCCACAAACCAAAATACTACAAGTGATTGTTCTTTCTCACAACTTCCACATGAAAGAGAAGGAAGGGAAGCATCTCGGTACGAATGTTTGTGTTTGTCCACCAGATTGCTGTTTCTGCCTGAAATTTTGGTGCAGGCATTTCGCTTTATGAAAAACACCGAAAGTCATGATAGGAGCTGCTATGAAAACACTTGACAGAAGAGCAAAACGATGAGCCGAAGGAGAAGCTGAGAGGAATCCAGTAACAAGAGGACGACGATTGTCTGTTGCCTACTCAACATAAACACAGATTTCACACAAGTCTGACAAACCTGAACATGATGCAGACATTTTAGAGACATTTCACCTGTTGGTCTGACAGCCTACGTTCGTATGAGACTGAAATCTGTCTTCCAGGCTTAATTACATTCACATTTACTGATAACTAATTACTTTGTCAGGTCTGTAAGGAGCATTAAGGTCAAGCAAAAAAAAAAAAAAAAGTATATAAGATTACCAGAATAAACTCGAACGGCAAAAAAGTTACAATATTACAGCTTTATCCTGGTAATACTACAACATCATTCTGGTAATATTATGACTTTATTCTCATAACATGACTACTTTGTTCTCATGATATTACCATTATCTCAGTTTTTTATTTTTACTTAGAATGGCCTTAGTATTCAGTAGTACATAAGAACATCATCCAGGGGTATTATGGGATATCAGTAACATGATGTTATTACTAGAGACTGAAGGTCCATTCAGCTGGGAAATAACACACAGTCGTATACAATGGTATTTTTTAAAATCTTTGTCAAATTTTAATGCTTTTGCTCAACAACCAGTTTTTTTTTTTTTTTTTTTTAAAGAATAGTGCTTATTTGTGACAGAATGCCAACAATTACTCATTCCTATCTTATCGCCTGAGACACGACGAGCAAAATGTCGCGCTAAAATATGTGAAAAATGTCATTTTTATGGACGGCAAACAGCTTGGTTATGCAACGATTTACTGGAGATGGCAGGCAGATGGTGGCAGCGGACACATCCTGGACATCTCCGTCCCTCGTCGCCTTGAAAGGATCGTTTGATGTGTGACTAAAGAGAAGCTAAAGTTGTGCGTGTGTGTGTGTGTGTGTGTAAATCAGCGGGGCAGCTCTCCCTCTCTTTCTAAGCAGACTCATTAGGATTATTGATTCAAACCTAAAACAGCAGACTGTGCAGCACACCCGCCATTACTCTATAAGGAGAGAAAATGGGCTCCTTTTACAAAGAGTTGATGCTGCTTTAAGTAACTTTGTCACAGTTTTATCGTGTTCAAAACCAGAAACTTCAGCGTGTTTCACTGGGATTTTATGTAACAGTCTAACACACACACGGAAAAAAAAGCAGATTGGTATCTTTTCAAGCATTTTTTGATTTAAAAAATCTGAAAAGTGTGGCATGCATTTATATTCAGCATCCCTGTGTGTTTTGTTAAAAGCACCTTCTGCTCAAATTCAAGTCGTCTGAAGTATCATACAGTTTGTTTACAAACTGGTTGTTAATGAATATTTTATTTTTAATTCAGGCGTGCTGAGACGAGGAAACGTGTAAATCAGAGGTGGCCATTTATGTCGAATTCTTTTGTGAGTAATGAGATCTATCAACGTAGGTTTTTTATGCAGTTATTTTCTTGAGATGGTCTGGAACTGAAATCCGTGTTACGCTTTGTATTTGGAAATGTTAGAATTACTTTGGTGAATTTTAGACGCCCTGATTTATTTAAACTGGCAGTATTGTTGGTTTCCAAGCACATGGGGCCATTTTGTAGCACAATCAACAACTACCTTACCTTCAGTTGTTGTTAAAATGCTGTACGTATCAAACATGACTTAAAAGAAATTAGACTTCCCGATTCAACGTCTTGAAATCGAGTCTCTGTCTCTTTAAGAAGCTCCTGTTCTTCGTGAAACTCATCGGGACGCTGGCCCTTTAAGACCAACAGTAAACACCGCTGATTTAAACTGAAAGATCTGTAGCAGTCCTACAGATCTCTCAGACATTAAAAAACAAACTTTGAGCAGTGTTCAGTGTTCATTAAGCGACCACTTCAACGTTTTTAAAACGTTCAAATGTTTGAGCGTTTTAAAAACAAAGACTCCAAGTGTTGAAGTCGTCACAGAGGTTTTTGAGTTGCTGCTGTGATTCACTGCATGTTTCCCTCTTGGCCATTTCTGGTTTGGTTTGGTTTTCCCCTGTGGATCCATTACAGACGACAATCCCAGGGAGCTGCTGACAAACAGTCAATATCTGAGATCCTGCTTTACGTAATCTGTTTATCTAGAGGGGGGGTAGAATGCCTGATGGCTCCAGATTTCCAGATAACCTTTGTTATTGTATTTTATTTTATTTTTTATCAGCTGTGAAATGATGTTGCCCGGGAAACAAAGCGCTCCCCCTCTTGTGGGCTCCGCCTCTTTGATGATAAAATATCACCTGGGCCTTCTTCACTAATCGTCGGACTCGGACGTGAGAGGAGTTGAAGGAGTCTCTCAAAAGGTCCGCCTGCATAACGTTGCCTTCACATACACGATCCATTTCATTTAAAATATGAAACGTTTCTGCTTCTTGACAAAGAAAAACAAAAATAAAAACTCTCCAAGAGCAGAAAAAGGATTCATAAACTAAATGGCGAGCATTTCCTTATCGTCCCCCCAGAACATAAAACAGATTTAACGTTTGAGTTTATACGTCCCTCACTGATATGTTTCTCCTTTTGTATTTACAAAATAAAAAAAGACAAGGCAAAGAAATTGAGAGCGTCTCTCGTCCTCGGCTGAGTGCTCTCGGTTTCTTCTAAACAGTCTGCGTTGGAGGAGCGAGATAAAAGGAGACGGCGTCCGCACGGGGGCGCGACGGGGAAGTCTCACATCTGGCCGGATCGCTCTCCTCCTTCCCCTCCCAGGAATCGGCCGTCAAATATGATTTAATGCCGCGGCCGGCGCCAGATGAAGACGCGCGGCCCGGCTGGCGCCGACCGACGGAGCCGGAGCGACTCTTTAACGGGACGCTTCGGCTCAAGTTAAGACGTCCGTCCAGGAGGGAGCGAAGACTCGATGGAGGTTTTTTTTTTTTATTTTTATATAATTTCCAACATACTGCAGCCACTGGAACTGAAACGTGATGTGACACACAGAGTGACCAGGAAAAGGGGTCATCCTCTGATGTTTGCAGTTCAGTCGTGATCATCAAAACGTGACAAAAAAATGAAAAAAAAAAAAAAAAAAAAAAAAGAAATACAAAAAGACCATTTCATGTCAAACTGATAACTGATTTCAACAAAAATTATGACAATTAAAGAACAATTTTCTGTCACAAATCTCAGAAATGTTGAGATTAATCTAAGAAATTTTCTAGAAAAACTTGGAAATATCAGAGTTTATGAAGTCAAAAATCTGGTCAGAAATTTTGAGATTAATCTCAGAATTTGGCAAGGAAACAACTTAGGTTTACAATGTCTACTTTTGAAACTAAAAATTTTTTGTTTTTTTGCTTTTTTGGAGAAAAGAAAAACTGCCACACCTTCAGAATGAAGTTTATTTTTAGATATTAAAACAATGTAAAGCAGCTGATGTATATAGCCTATATTTGCCCACTTCCACTGATCAAAATCAAAGTTTGAAATGAATGTAAATGTCATAAAATGTTAAAATTGAATTTATTTTGAAACCCAACACCTCCGGCTCCTTCCTGTCTGGTTGAGCAGCTGGCCGCTGAAGTAAAATAGAGATGACACTCTGAGGTAGAGAATAAGTGAAAGAAAGCTACCTGAGGAAGGTTACGTTGAATCCATTTGTAGTTTGAGCTTGTAAAAGTGACCCTGATGTTAAGATATGTTGCATTTGCACAACAGTAAGGTAGCTAACTAGCATAGTTTGGCCATCTTGCACAATATTTCAGATAAATTTCGAAAGTTCCCCGATTATGGTTCTAGCAGCATCGACTCTGTCCGATGTTAAAGTTAGTTTGATGTCAGACATTTATATTGTGACAAAAGGAAAAAGAAGCAAAAACAAGAGAGATCTTGAAGATGTTCACCGCACTGTAAATACTATTTTCTACACAAAAAAACCCAAAACATGGCAGCCCTTATTGAGACCCCAGAGGCTTCAGTCTATCTGTCTCGGTGCGCGCCGGAGTCAACGTAGCAAAAGCAACACAGATAAGGCTTACAGTGCAGTCTTTGTCAGATCCTCACGCTCCAGTAGAGGCTCTGTCTGTTTACCAGTGTGATAAGATCACAGGCAACAACAGGGGAAATGAAAGCTGTTAAGAAAAAAAAAGGAGGGATTCTTTGGTTTGATACGTCCAGCGGGCCTCACAGGGTCCACATGACACCGACTCTGTCAGCTAGCTTAAACGGCTTAAATGGAGGGGCGAACCCATCCACAGGGGGATTCACATTTTCCTGTTGTCTTTTGTATTCAGGTCACTCATCAGTAAAGAGTCCAACTTCAGTAACATAACATTTTAACATTCAAATCAGTGACCAATTAACTTTCTATGTCTACGTTATGCTGTATATAGTCGAAGGGGGGAAATGATGACTGTTGGAAGTAATTTAAATTCTCACATTTACGTTTTAATTTTAAAGTAGGGCGAATTATTAGTGTTTATAGTAAATGTTGTAAGAGAATGTGATTGTGATTTAATGAGGAATTTGGTAAAACTGAGTGAATAAACTGGTTGATTGATTGATTGTCATATAAATGAGTTTGCAATAAGAGCAGATAAGTTATTTTTAAGTCCCGATAGGAATCTTGTTTTAAAGGGGCAGTATTATGTGTTTTTCGGGCACATAGTATGTGTTTATGTCACAAATAAGAAACTATGTTACTTGAGTTGTTATATAGATACTATATGTATCAAATATTTTAAAATAAATTTGATTTTCTAATTTGATGCCTTGAAATTGGGTGTCTGTCTCTTTAAGAAGCTCCTTCTCTTTCTGAAACTCAGCCTTCAGGAAGTTATCGCAACATGGCTGTTTTATTTAGCCTTTAGCAACGTTTTTACCAGCATTGCACTGAGATGCAGCTCCTACAATGAGCTCAGCTGATGCTCAGTTCCACCAGGTGTTTGCTAGTTGCTGCTGGCTAGTCTGAAGGATCTGAGTGGGGGAAGTTGCTCTGTGAAGCTCCTCCTCAGAGGAGGCAGTTTTTTCACAGATGAATGGTTGCCATTGAGAATAAAGGATTTCTCAGATATGCATGACAGGATCCAGGCAACGCTCCACGCACGTTTCTGATGAGGGAATAACATTATAACATGATGTAAAGCTCCAAAAAAGTACATCTTACACACTAGTTCCCCTTCAATTAAGCTGCAATTCAAGATTTTCACAATTAACCTCTTGTTTCAGGTCAAATCATCAGATTTAAGTTTAGACTTTGACTGGGACAAACGAGACCTGAATTTTTTTTTGTCGATTTTATTTTCTGAGCTGTTGCTGCTGGTGATTTCATGGATTCCAGCTGCAAACTGATGGATCGACTTTCTTCTTCATGGTTCCACCAATTACAGCAAAAAGTCGTCCAAGTCCTTAAACTACAGACCATCACACAACCGCCACCATTTCTGACTTTTCATTTTCCCTTTTTTTCTCTCATTATTCACTGATTAGCGCATACAAAACAAACAGAACAGACTATCAAACAGAGGTATTGATCTACACAAATAAAATAATGTTGTTAAACATATTTCAGTTGTTATTGTGTTTCTATCGCGACTCGATTGGTAGTTATTTCCTGATTTTTTTTCTTTTTCCTTTTTTCGACATCCCGTGTTTTAATTAATCCAAGGTAGATGTGGGAAAGAGAGACCAAAGAGTAAATCATGAAATAAATTAAGGATAACAGCTCTTTTTCCGAAACACTCTGATAGGTTTTTGCCAGGTGTGTAATGGAAACACTTGCCTTCAAAAAGGTTCCACTTTATTCTCGTCAGTGCAACAACGCTTTGCCAAAAGCCTTCGTTCTTCTGTTTCGTCTTGGCAAAATAAGAGGAGGACCTTTAAGGGGTTTAATTTGCTCTGTGGTGTTTTTGCATCTTGGAAACCTTCCGAGTATTTTCCGTTAGTTCAGAAAAGCTGAATCAAATGAACGGTTCGTTATGAGGAAAAATAGGTTAGATGGAAGATCACTGCCGCGAAACGTTCATCCATCCATCCATCACTGCACACCATCCCGACTTAACCTGTGGTATGGGGACAAATATTTCTTCAGCAGAGAATCTGGAAAGGGAAGCCCATGAAGATAAACAGAGAAATAGATTCTTTTCAGTCAAAAAAAAAAAAAGACAAAAAACTACGTCTTTAATTCTGCTTACATGTCCTAAAAACGAGTCTTTTATGGCAAAAATTGACTTGGGCTACTATGAAGGTGACGATGTTAAAAAAAGGGGCGGGCATTTATTGTATAATTTATCACGTATTGCGATAAATTTCTCTTCATGATAATAATTTTGATATCTTGTCATGATAAATTTTATGTCATGAAATAAAATTATGAAATAAAAACAAAAACCAGATCGTTTGGATTTATATTTCTTTAATATTACTATTTTTTTCCCCATTCTTTTTGTCGTTGGTAGTATTAATAAATACCAATAAAGCAGTTCAGTGATATGAATCACTTCTTTATGTGACTGTTGTCCTTAAGCAAATCTTTTTTTTTTTCAAGACCAATATCATGAGCTACATTTCCATTAAATGAGCAATTTGACATTTGGAAAATAAATTCGCTTTATGGAAACACGGCAATATCGAAAACAAAAAAATCTTGTTTTTCAATAAAACGTTCTTCTGCTGAGATGATGGTTTTTTGGCCAACTTGAAATTACCGTATATTTCGGACTATAAGCCGCTACTTTTTCCCCACGTGTTGAACCGGGCGGCTTATGTACGTTTCCATTTACTTTCAAACCTTGTGGATGCAGCTTATAGTGAGGTGCGCTCTATAAATACGGTAGTTTCTTTTTACTAAGACTTTTTTGGCATCACATGATCAATGACGGATATTTTAGGTGCATGAACCATGAAGAAGATGACAGGAAGTAGTGGGAGGATGATGGCGTGGCGTGTTTTTTATTATTCTTCTTGTGTTTCTTGTTAAATGGAAACAGTGATTGAAAAATTGTGTTTTTTTCGACGTTATCGGAATATCGACAAAGTGTTGCCCACATTTGTAATGGGAACAGATTGTGTTTGTGCAGCAATACTTACAGTCTCAGACATACAGTAACCCGACAGACAGCTCTTATGGTCAGTTTTGTGGTTATCACAGTAGTTTGATAATGAATTAAAAACCGCACAGCCTTTATAAAGTGATGAAAGCGGGCTGAGCTGTGCATTGCGGCGTGTTTGTTTTGGGGCGTTTGCCTGGGGCAGGACTGTGGGGAAGGCTATAATAGGTTCCCATTGCTCCATGTGTACTGTAACACTTCCTGTCTCACATTTCAACATCTGTCACGTTGAAACCGAGCTGCCTCCCCCTCCCCACGTCTGTTTGTGAGCTGCCAGCTCGACTCTGATGAGATAAAAAACAAAACAACTTATTTAAACACTTTTAGAAAAAATAATGTGCCGAACACAGCACCCTACATGTTTGTTCCCACTGCTGATCAACAGCCTCAAAATAAATTTTGCTAAAAATAACAACGACGACAAAAAAACAAGACCCCTTAATTTTACAGACATCAGTGGGGAAAAACATCAGACGTCAGAAACAGAGGCAGAGCTAGAGTTTTATTGTGAGGGGCAGGTGGGGGGTCCAAAACTATTGTGAGGGAAAAGGAGGCGCATGAGAATACCAACACACAAGATTTAAATGATTGATTGATAGATCATTTTAATCTCGATTTATACTTTTATTTCTCCACATCCCTCACATTTATGTTTCTTTTTTTCTTCTTCTATTTGTGTCAATCAGAAGGGGGCAGAGCCCCCCCGATCCTCCCTCTAGCTACGCCCCTGGTCAGAAGACAAAAAAATCCCAGTGTAGTGAAGTTGGAAATGCAAATAAAACAACTGTTGACGTATTATTTAAGTTACAATCAAATAGCTATTAGGATCATTAATAAACATTTCATTTAAAATAACATCCTAAAATTCAAAGACAGTGTGCGTATGAAAAATACTGGCAATAGAGCGTGAAGCTTTGAACAAAAGTTTTCCTTCTGCAATTCAGAAACGATTTGAGAGAGAGTAAATGTAATTTACAAGGTTTGTTAATATTTGAACAAGCGAAAGAGAAAACTAAGTTATTGGCGTGAAACAGTGGAATGAATTAAATGATGATTTCAAGTTATTTTATTTTTGGTGAGCTTTAAAAAAGCTTTAAAATTATAAAAGCTACTGCTATGTAGGTATATATGTATTGCGTAGCCATTTGTGTATGCGATATGCATATATATATATATATACTCATGTACATGAACAGTAGTTATCTTTCATTACTGCTGGCTGCTGAGTCCAGAACAACTTCAGCCTTTTTCTGGTAAATTATTGGCCTGTAAAATCATATTTTGTTCTGTTTTTGTTTTTAAAGTGACGGTGGATTTGAGATCAAAGAATATGTCAGATGAATTTGGATCTAGGTTTGGTGAGTCCAGCCGGGCTCGGTTCTTGCTCGGTTCTTGTTCGGTGTGTCGTCTCTGACTCAGCCCCCAGGACAGACAGGACTGGGCGTTTTTGCCACGTCTGCTTTAAATAGCCGTGAGGAAAACTAGATCCTGCTACCACAACTGCTTGTTTTCCTTTCCAGCAGATGGGGAATTCATAACGAGGCAAATTAGAGTACGACTGGATTCAGAGGATTCCTAATTCAAGGAACGGCAGAAGTGGGAATACGGTTACATTCTGACTGGTTTGGTTTTCACTTCAGCAGACCAAAGATGCATTACCTAAAGAGAATTCCTCATGACATGTGCCATGTTGCAGCATCGTCACGGTCATCTGGATTTAAGAAACGATTCGGTTCAATCTGACGTAACAGGAAGGTGTTTTTCATCGACTGTCATCTGAACACTGAGGTGATTGTATTGTGGTGTTCAAAGTCAGTGTTCCTTAAAACTACGCCAGTGATACTTATTGAATGGCTAAAACTCCCACACACATATTTTGTGATGTAAACCTTACTCTTCGTAAGGCAGAGCTTTGTAGGAACTTTGGTTTTCCGCAGGTTTCTGTTGTCTCTCAGTGTAAACATGAAGTAAACACACGTCAAAACACACTAAAAAAAATGACTGTCCGGTTTTGTGTACTAGTATGTTGATTTTTAGAAAATTTCAATCATTTCTCGATTGCATTTGACTTATTTCTGCATACTGTCAACTAAAAATGGTAATAAAGTAGAATATAATTATATTTTATCAGTAATCATACTGACTAACCAATCATTTCTACCCGGTAGGAACTCCTTGGCTTTAATTGACATATATTTACGCCTCAGGAATAATGAAATTCAGTTTTTACTTAAAATTCTTAAATTGTCTACTTACAGTTATATTTATTGTCACTTCTTTATGTGACTGTTGTTTAGTTTCATGGTAACATTTTACTGAGTGTAGTACTGCAAGCAGTTAAAAAAGGTTCCAGGCCCTCGCAACATGGCACTTCAGGCCCCCCAGGGGTCCAAACATGTAGTGACGATGGGTTGGCCCCGTTTAACGTTAAATCATTTTTCTAATTTGAACTCGCTTGCAGAAGCCTGTGATGCGTTTTGGCTGCACGGCAGCATAAAACAAGCATTCAAAAATTCATATAAAAGTCTAAAGTTTCCACTAAAATTCCCCAAAATGTTCCTAGAGGAAGAATTTCACAATTCCCACACACGAGTTCCACGTTTTTAGAATAGCAACTCTTAAAGATAATCTTAATTTCCATTTTGAGAGTTTCATCTAAATCCAATAAATTTACTAAAAACTCTCACACTGTTCTCAAATGAAAAACTGGCACACACTTCACTACTGCAACACCTTTTCTTCCACTTGTCTTCAATGCACTATTTTGTCTTGATTTAGCGTTTAAAAAGGCCAATATAAGATTGTGTAAGGCATGAAATGAAATTTAAATAAAAGATGAAGAGTTGTGAATCCATTCAGGCCGTCTGGTTTACCTCGGCCAGTCAGAAACGATTCGCTCTGAGGAATGCCTTTCAGTGTATTGAAATACCTTCAAAAAAACCCTGAAAAGAAATCTGTTCAAGCATGAAGAATTTACTCTGACTGCAGAGTGAATCTTATATGAGAGTCAGAGTTGAGAAAGAGAGCAGAGTAGTTATTAGCAGTGGGGAAAAACTATCTAACTATCCGTGGACCACAGAGCTCAGACCCGACGGTCCAACCTGGTTCCACGTCTGATCCATCCCGAATGTGAGGGCATTCATCTTTGATGAGCTTTACTTCGTCGGAGCGCATCCATCTACTCACGTCTCGGCAGGTTTGCGTCACGGCTCGCGTCGGCTATGAAAACCCCAAAAAAACGCCGGCAGAAGTCTAAAAGAGACAAATCCCCGTCACTGCGGGCGCTTTCCCTTGACAAAAGATCATGGCAGAGTGATGACATGTATGTGTGAGGCTGTTGGTGTACGGATGAGGCTGGGTTAAAATAAGGATGTGTGTTTGTAAGGGCGGTGTGAGAATTGTGGGTTAAACAGCGAGCGCTGCCGTCCGTGGGGGATAAAGCCAGTGGATCGCTCGCAGCGTCTCCAGTCCCAGAGTCCCTGCAGTCGTGTGTGTGTGTGTGTGGGTGTGTGTGTGTGTGTGTGGTGGGTGTGTGTATGTGTGTGTGTGTGAGATGCTCAGTAGATTGGGCTGCAGAGTGAATGGGCTCATTAGCGTTAGCAGAGTAACACATGGCCCGGGGCACACACAGACACAGAGCACACTCACCCCCCCACACACACACTCCCTGTTTTCCCCAATACACACATGCAGACACACTCCAGACTGGCATACTAATGCATTCAGACCGCAAACACAGATCGCCTCATTTATTTAAAAAAAAAAAAAGAAATGCAAAAAAATCTAGATGGTTTAATCAGTCAGGGCTTTAGAAAATGTCTAAGGAAAAAAAGAACAATAAAAAAAGTAATCCGTTTGCAGAATTCATCCACAGTTGTTGTCTTATTTATCAGCGACATCCTGGGCTACGTTTCCATCCAGATATTAACACCTAACCAGAAGATAATCATGAGCTGCCCACACAGAGCTGAATGCTTAACATGGAGGCTTCCACCAACAGCAGAGAAGTCGTCAATGATGACACTGTGACTTCTGCTGTCGCCTGCTAGCTGCAGTCACTTCTGGTTTCCACTCGTAACAACACACAACTAATCGACTCCTAAAAGTCCAACACAAATAGACCTAGTCAGATCATCGTCAACATTCTTCCATCAATTACTTTTATCCTGCACAGTTAAACTCAGAACAAAAGTATCTATTTATCTGGTTATCTAACCAGCTATCTATCTATCTATCTATCTTGCTACCTAACTACATGGCTAGCTATCTAGCTAGCTACCAGCATGACTATCTAGCTAACTACCTGGCTAGCTATCTAGCCAGCTACCAGCATGACTGTCTATCTATCTATCTATCTATCTATCTATCTATCTATCTATCTATCTATCTATCTATCTATCTATCTATCTATCTATCTATCTATCTATCTATCTATCTATCTATCTATCTATCTATCTATCTATCTATCTATCTATCTATCTATCTATCTATCTATCAAATAATCACAGGAAATAAGATTCTGGTTCAGTTGCACTATTCTGTTGAATTCCTATTAAAATGCTAACAGCTATGCTGTGGTGTGAGCAGGTGGCAATCAAGTCAATAGAAACAAAGTCAGACAGATATGAAGTGGTCCATAAAGACTGGTTTACTGTCCTTGAGGTTTTTAGCACAGACAGCCAGAGTGGGCTTGGGATTACTGGGTCTATTTGGCATTTATGTAAAAAACAAAACACAAATAAACCCATGATATATATTTTTTTTTTTACATCTCTCCTTGGGAATCTGTTTCCAATTCTTGGAAATTAGTTTAGAGCGTCATGGAGAAAATTCTCAAGGGAAATCAAGCTGCTTAGCGATATCTGTAGCTTGTTGGCTCCATGAGAATAGTCCTGTTTCCTCTCTGTCTCAAACGCTGATTTCTGTGACACCTGCTCCCTTCCTGAAACAAAACGCTGCGTCGTCTTCACCTTCATAACCTCAGAGAAATCGTCTGCATGTTCCACCATCGACATAAAGTTTAAGTCCCAGTCATTTTTTTAATAGGCGATCGAGAGCTGTCCTTGTAAATCACAGAGGTGTTTTTTTTCCTTTTTAATGCAATGATTGTTGGATTTTAATCCCATAAATATGGCATCTTTTCTCATCAGTATTAAGACTGCAGCAACTCAGATTTAGATTTAACTAGTGACTCCATGTTGTAGCAGAAGAAAACAGCGTATATGAGCGAAGAATTTTTCCGTTGAGTTACAATCTCTGCATGCAGAAAACCTTAAAAAAAAAACATTAAAAGGTATCACAAATATTGAGCGCCAGACATGTGAGTGCAGGCAGCTGACTGGGGTCATCGTGTGGCCACCTGTCATTTCAGACAAAACTCTGGGGCTTTGACCTCGGCTGCAATGACCTTGAAATATTCCAAACGCTGAAAAATGAACCACGCTTACCCCGCGCCATCTTTGGGATTTAACTCAACGTCTGCGTGACCGGCTCGCCGGATGCTCCACGGTCACCATGACGTCTCGGGCCTTAGCTACGTTAAAGAAACGTCCAGGGATTCATCCAGGACCGACCGCCGCAAACTGTGCGTTTCGGGCCAGAGAACATTTATTTATAGCTTCTTTTCTTGGCTATAACAGCTTGTCCTGTTTCAGACCAAATGTGGTTTTCACTAACATTTTTCTCAGCCAAAAACACAACGCGACATTTAAAGGGGCTAAAGAACAACAACAACAAAAAAAAAGAGCGGGACTGCTCGTCTTACCTCAGCGCTGCGCTTCTGGTTTTGGTCTTGTCAGACACCTGAAAGGACACAAACATGGAGAGAGAGATTTAGACACTCTGTCTCAGCAGCTGGCTTTGTTTATGTGTCTAACTGAAACACTTAATCCAGCATCGTTACAACTGGACACAAGAACAGCAGTGTTCTCAGCATGCTAATAGAGGAGCTAATTCCTCAGTTAGCACGTTAGCTAACGTGCTATTTTAGCGCCAAAAACCATTTAGCGCATTTAGCTTCCTCTAAATGAACATTTCCAGATAAATTCTGAGGCGCTAATTTACTTGGTTGTTTTATAAACTTACAGTTGAATAAAGCTTGACGTCTTTGTTAATGTTTTGTTTATCGACTGCTGAAATTTTTTTCACAGTCAGCATTATATTCATGCTCTTATTTTGAACTGAGTGAAGACATTCAGGAACAAAACAACACCTGGGCAGTAGAAAACAAGACATAAACATATATACAATATCTAAGAGCAGTATATAACATGTTAATTATAATGTCAACAGTAACCTGGTGCTCTCTTTATGATATAACATGTTTGTACGCTTTCCTATTATGAGTAAAATTATATGAAATTATCTATGAAATTATTGGTGCTTACAGTAATTAAAACTGTACATTTGCACGATGCTACTTGCTAGGCTAATAGCAGGAGCATAGAACAGAAAACTCAGGAAATATTAGTGTATAAAGACAGACATTTTGGCAAAATATGAAAGACAAAAGATTTTGATATGACTTGCAATGCAGTGACTCTAGCCTGTTTATTTGGTGCCATGGAAATGTATATATAAAACATGTATATATAAAACATGACTTTGTGTTTTTGTGTTTGTTATGATGTAAAGCACTTTGAAATGCCTTGCTGCTGAAATGTGCTATACAAATAAAATTTGACTGATTGATACAGAAAAACAAAACCGGGATGATTCAGCACGGTCTGCAGATATTAAGCAAATTTACTCTCCATTCCTCCCTTTTCAACTTTTGTCCGTTTCAGGAAACAAATCGGGTGATTGTTTAGCAGGAAAGCCCCTCCTCCTCCCCTCCTCATCATTCTTCAAAAACACACACAAAAAAAAACAACCAAACAAAGCAGAACCGAACGAACGAAAGAAAACCCAATTTCTCCAAATGTCAAGCCGGTGTTTTCTCTTCCAGGACTGTTGGTCAGCAATTAAAATGAATTACTGAACGCCGAAAAAAAAATAATAATAAGAGGACATTTTCTCCTTTCCAGCTTGTTGTTTCCTGCCCTCTCTAGGAATAAGGTGATTAACTGAGCCAGTGAAGTTTCTGGGAGATCGATGCAGAGCTGCAGGCTACGACAACAAACCTCCTGAGATCTTTGCCTTTTGGAGAGTTGAGGGAAGAAGATCTATGTGTGAATATATTAACCCGGCTGGTATTTGGCTCGGATTTAAATAAAAGCACAACCCGGCCGGCATTCAAACGTGGAGTCTCTGTCGTCGAGAGCGGCTGGGAGTGTTGTTCCCGACAAAAAGGAAGAGGAGAAGAAAATAAAACAAAAGCTAAGAGAGAGCTTAAAGAGCTGTGAGACGTATACGATTCCCTATTTTTATGTGGGTGCCAGACGTCCCGGTGTTTCACAGCAGGCCTGGCGGTGAAGACTTAACAAGACGCCCACGACGTCTTAAACAGAAACCAGACAATAAATTCGGTGCTTGTCCTCACGGTTTGTTTCAGCGCGAGAGACTCCATAAAGCGACGCCAACACCTGAACACCGAGCATGAAATCTGTTCTCCTGATGCAACTCTTGCTCCCCGGTTGAAAGTACAACAGCGACCGAATCTTCGCTTTAGGAAACTGCCACATTTAGGGAAATTTTTCAGTGGCAGCGATCCGGATTTGATGTGATTCGTTGCACTGAACGTTGCTTGCGGTTTTGATGCATCACTGACCGGCGACGGCTTGGACTCTTGGCATCGGGCACCGTGACGGTAGCAGCAGATCTTTAAGTCGGAGGTCTCAAACTCCAGTCCTCGAGGTTAGGAGTCCTGTAATTTCTAGGTGTCTCTCTGCTTCAGCACACCTGGCTCCAATGTTAGCTCATTAGCAGAGCTCTGTAGAGCACGACTGTTTGCTAGAGAGGCATTAGCCATTTAATCCATGTTCTTTGTAGGACAAGGAGCATGTCTAAAAGACGACGACGGATAAACTGTTTTCCTGCAATGGCAAGTTGTTTCTCCACCATAAGCACATTTAGCAGCGTGACTGTTGCATTGATTGACAGCGATAAGACCCTCCCCCTGGTTCTGAATGGTTGTTTCTGGTCCAAAGTGATACATTTCTTCAGAAGGAGGTGCAGGAGACTGATCTTTTCCTAGCTGATCTGTCAGGGCATGGTGACAGTTTTAACAAATAGATCAATAAAAATGTTACTCGCTCTTTCTTTTGTGGCAGGGTTGAGTTAGGAAAAAATGTCACAAAGCCACAAACAAGATACAGGTTATCTCTAAGCACTGTGAAGATAACAGCAATGAGCTAACAAAGTTATAAGGATTATTTCACATCTGATCCATCCATCCATCCATCCATCCATTTTCTTACACCCTTGTCGCCAATGGGGTCAGGAGGTGCTGGTGCCTAACTCCAGGTCACGATCGGTGGCCCAAACGTTTAAAAATGTTCCCATGTGGTCTTTGTATGGGCCATGTTTCCAAAGATGGGTCCTGATGGGTCCTGTGTGCATTCAGAGCGCGCAGTTGACGGTGGAACCAAAACGGGTGTGGCTTACAAGTCCCGGTATTCCCCAGAGCAACGTGTACGAGGTCCAGTCGTCGTCCGCTCATTGTCCTGATGCAAGCACTTCACATCCGCCCAGTGCTTCAAATACAAGCTGTCGTGAGTTTCACCAGAACCAGATTCTGCTGAGCGAGGAGTTTCTCCGGTCGGACGGTCTCTGGAAGCCCCCCCCCTCACTTCCTGTCGTATCACTCGTTCCAAAACGGAATGATACTTTGACTGAATTGGACTGTCCCCTGCAAAGCGCCTGCAGGTGACTCTGACTGTCGTATTTTATAACTAGCCTGAGATCAGCCGACCAGATTGAGTTCGCCGGGTGTTTCTACCACCCTTCCTTCACCTGACACTTTACTGAAGCAAACTCTCCTGCTGAATGTTACATGTCAGGCAACCAGCATACACACTGCAAAAGAGAGAGAAAAAAAAGAAAGAAATATGAGAACACCTCAGAATATCTCCTTTTTTTTTTTTTGTTGCCGTTTTTACTGGACAAACTCGACCTTGCTCGAATTCGTGGGAGTCGGACGTGTTCATGTGAAGACGGAACCTTTTAGCTCGGACCACGGGGATCGGTCGGGGACAAAGGACAGCCCCGCACCGGGAAACTGGCCTGTTGTTTCCTGTCAGTTTCCGTAGTCATTAGGCGCCGCTTTCCACTTCCCGTCGCCGCCACCTTCTCCCTCTCTCCTCCATCTCTCCTTCCTGCGCGCCGTCTTCCAATTCCCTCCTCTCCTCCGACTCTTTTGCTCTTTGCCAAAAACATATTCATCATCCTCCTCTGCTGCCCTCACCGCTCTCTGCCACAGCATACTAATGATAGTGTGTGCGTGTGTGTGGGACACACTGTCAGAGTGTGTTTATGTGTTTGCTGCCATAAATTCTTGTGGAGTGGAGCCTTACACGGCCGCATGCACGTCTCTGTGGGTGCGTGTGTGTAATACACGGCCGTCCATATGTTTTGATTACCAGTGGGTTTTTTTTTTTTTTTTGTATGTTTTTACTCGGGGCTATAAAGGCTTGATAATACGCCGTGCACTCATTTGCTCTAAGCCTGTTAGCGGCGTCCACAGATAAATGCCGCCGAATTCATCTCGGGGCCCCGCGCTTTTCATCATCGCCGTCGTTCAGCCTGCTGCTTTCCTGTCGTCTGTCTTTATCTGGAGATCTCTGTCGCTCCCGTCTTTTCTTTTCCCCCCCCTTTCTTCCACACGTTGTGCTCCTTTTACCAGAACTGTTCCCTGTGCCTGTCTTCGTTAGAGATTAATGGTAAAAACAAAAAAGAAAAAAAAGTAAAACTACTTTATTTCTGGTTGAGAAATAAAAAGAAAAAGTTAAACTTTCTGAAAAAGATATATTGAAGTGAAGTCCTTCTTTTTTCTATGTATATATTTTAGAAATAAGTCAAAGAAATGTGTTTTTATGTTTAAAATCTTTTAAGGGAAATCAACAGGTTCTGATGTGACGTCACACTCCGCAGAGACTGTTGTGACAGTGCTAACGCTAGTTAGCATAGCCTTAGCATAGCTACAGGTGACAGAGGAGGATGAACAGTTTTCCTGTGACGGTGAGGAGGAGGAGACTGTCACAACACGGCGGCAGTTTCAAACAATATGCTATTGATAAAAAGCGTTTTTCTCCCTCATGTTTTTATTTTTTTAACACTATGTGTGAAGATAAGAATCTTGTCATAAAGCAAAAGGAAAATCTTCCTTTGAAAAAACGCTCCAACACCAAAATATGTCGTGTTAAAAAACAAAAAGTAAAAGCCGGCGCTCACTTCCTAACGATCAGACAGACGGACATTTCCACTGACGGACTGTCAGTGTTTTCATCTTTTCACTTTTCACGTTCCTGCAACTAAACTCAATATAATGTGACCAACAAACAGCTGTGATTTCAACTAAAAGAACCAAAACGTGTACCTTGTACATTATTACTGCATCTAGAAAAGACAAATAACTTTGTTGATCCTGATTGACCTAAAACAGGAAGCAGCTAAACAACTATTATCTTGGTGATACAATGTGCTTTTTATTACATTTCTTTCCAAAGAAATGGTAAATATTGCTCTGGGTGATTTAAATAGAGGCTTTAGTGCAGGGGTGGGCAATCCTGGTCCTCGAGGGCCGGGGCCCTGCAACTCTTGGATGTCTCCCTGGTCCTACACAGCTGAATCAAATCGCTGAATCACTTCCGAAATGCAGTCAAGTTCTCCAGAGTTCTGCTAATGACCTCATTATTTGACTCAGGTGTGTTGAAGTAAAGACACATCTAAAAGTTGCAGGACACCGGCCCTCGAGTTGCCCACCCCTGCTTTAGCATCTAAGCAACATACCTGGTAATTGAGGTAAATAGAATAGAATCCCAGTATTAATATAGTCTGTGTAATGGTGAAATTTCGTGTGCTAATTCGGAGCACTTTGTCCGTGGCATTGATCTTAACGGAGTATCAGACATGGTCTTTGTTAGCGTCTCAAACTGCCTGTTCCTGAAATGACCCAGATCGGCGTCAGGGACAAAAAGTGCCTGACTGCAACGCAGCAACGTGAAGTTTACATTATTAACACCGACATTTAATATCACTTGAATAAAATACATGTTTAACTAGTGAAGTACTCACAGTGCCTTTAAAGGCAGCAGAAACAAATGAATATATGCATGGAGGCGATAAATTAATAACGGCTTCCTTTTCCATGCCGTCTCCTCGCCACGCCAGGAATAATTCAGCGGCGGGGCGCGCTTCTGAATGCACACTAAATATCTGTGATTAAAAGATCTCATTTCGGCATAATTACAACAACTAAAACCACTATAAATGACCTGCCATCGTTTATAATTATTATGTCTTACCCCGGTCGTAATTATGCAATCAAACGGGGAGTTAAAAGGGGATGAGAGGAATCCGTATCTTTTCATTAACAGAGAATATCTGGCGGACGCTTTGATGAGCGCTGATATCCGTCTGCACGGCGGGGGAGGGAACCGAAGCACGGACCCCACTGACTGCTTTGAACTCATCTCTGGCATCATTAGCGCGTGATGACAGTGATTAGCAAAGAGAAGGCCACGCTGCCAATTTCCATATGGGGGGAAAAAAAACCAAAAAAAAAACCCACCAGACAATAAAAACAGGACAACAGCGCCGTCCATGTTCAACGTAACCCGCAGCGGTAAAATCTGAGTTCCTTATTCGGCGGACACGGACCGAACACGATGACATCGCAGCTTCTACGCGGCAAAGTGTGAAGCAGACAGGACACACTCTTCCAGATTCAAACGCGTTATGAAGTTTGGACCTTTTTCCAAACCCGAAACTTCTATTAAAATTACTGAAGTTACGCTGCACATAAAGATGGCAGATGGAGGGTGGGAAAAGTGAGACTTTTAGCTGCTTCCGTTCACTGCCGCTATGTTTTACACAAGAACGAGCTGCTGGACATCTGTGTGCAGGTCAGAAGTGGCGCAGAAATGACGCCTGCCTCTGTAGTAGTTTTAGTCACAATCAGGCCTGTTGCCATAAGCAACGAATCAATTAATCACAAAATGAATTAAAACGAAAGCAGTAATTTTCATTTGCATGATTTGAAATGTACAGTTCATCACCTGATCGAAGAGTATGGAAAATGGTGACTCAGTTATTGTCAAATGACTTCATGCATGTCGGACCATAATGAGCGCTTTCTATGTTCCCTCACTGGAGCCGGTGACAGACTTGCATTCTCGTGATCCTGTTGCTAAACAACCACAAAAAGGAGCAAAAAAAAGAGAAAAAACTCCTGGGAGAGTTTGCGCCTGCCGCCATGACGGCCGTCCTCCAGATTTCCCATTCATTTAGGAACCCAGACTTTTCTGTGACACTCCTAATTAGTCTCACTTTTATCGATGATCCTTGAAATGCTTCTGTAATTCGATTTGGAGAGCACAGACGCAATAAACAAACATGACATTTGAAGATTGCCGTGTTCGGAGATCGCAGCAGCAGCAGCTCGTTTGATCTCATTAAAAAAATAAAAAGAAGAAAAGGTCTCCGACGGATTCCTGGCTTTACTGGGAGCCGAGTAAAGGATCTGAGCGTCTCCCGACCTGGTGGCGCTGCAGTAACGTGTCCGACTCCGGATCAGAGAGGTTACGTGTTCAGATGGCATCAGGGCCGTTTGACCTCGTTCCCCTAACAGTGTCTTTAAGCTGTGAATGGGGCTGATTTGAAAAATTCAAATTCCGATTCATCAGAAAAAAATAGGTAAATAATTAGGAAAGTGCATTTATTACCATCTTTAAAAGATATTTACCTGATGTTTTGTTGAATACGGTGTTAGTACCTCCCGAACTTGTACACACACAAGCTTCAGTGGATCCTGTTGGGGTTTTAAAGGTGTTTTAACACCTGGTGTTCTGGTAGATTCGGTTCAGTCGGGAACAATGTTTGTTCCACTTTCAGTTGCTGTGATTCTCTTTCACACTGAACTGTGTCAAACCGACCAAACCCGTCTAAGAACCTGTTCCCCTCCTCGCCTGTGGTGGCGCTGCATCAAGAACCATTGAAGGAAACAACATGAAGACATGTGATGACGCCGCTGAGCGCAACTTCCTCCTTCACGAAATGAAAACAAAGATGGAGCAGCGTCAGATTTTAGCTGTTGTAGGATTTCTCTTTTCTAGCATCTCTCCACAGATCCTAGATACACACTTTTGTATTGGTTGTATTTACCCAGAATGCCCTGCGCTATAGTCCGCTTCCTTGTGTTCCCACATGCGTTTGAACCGCACCAGAGTTCACTTCGACCAATCAGAGATCTAGGTGTTTCAGAGTTCAGGTTCTTTGGTCAAACTTCCTCAAACAAACTGAAACTTTCTGGGAAAATGAATTAAAGATCGACAAAAGTGAAATAATGACTGATTTTTCTGTAATGCAGGGTTCTAAAGCAGAAGGAAAGTGTTAAGTGGTTTTTAATACGTATTATTTTAAAAGCATATCATGCGTTGTTGTTCAGCGTGCGCTGGTTTGTCCCTTTGCAGAAGGAAATTGTGACCACCCCCCAAAACTGTCCGTATTATACTGAATGTTTTCTGCACAGTTTGTTCGATGAAAGAATCAATAAGCATCAAAACATTTGAAAATACGATTAAACACAGCTAACACATGTAGTGATACAAATCACTTCCTCATGTGACTGGCGTCCTGTTGAAGAATACAAATGGGAATGTTTTTCAAAAGCAGCATTTGTGTTTTGTGGGGCTGTTATCGCTGTGACACACAGTCACAGTCATACAGTCGCCTAATAAAGAAGCAATAAATCATTTTTATTGTCATTATTATCACAATAGTAACGCGAATAATAGCGACAAAACTTGAACATAAACTACAGAGCGACCTCACCTGTTGTTCAGCTTCTTCTTCATCACTGCTGATCTTCAGGTCATCCTCCAGCATCCTGCACACACACACACACACACAAACACACACACAGGGGCAGATGGGTTACTGCAGCCATGACCGTCTGTCTCACCTGTTGTTCTCTTTGAAGACTGTTTCCAGTTAGCGGATGGATTACACCGCTGAAACGGTGCTGGTGACTCATGTTGGGGAAGAAGGATGAAGTGAAATCCTGCCAGATGTTTAGGTTTTAGTGAACAGAGAGACAAAGAGGATTGTTTTTCACCTGGACGCCCCATTTACTTCTACTTTGGGCTGAGACTTTAACACGTTCATTTCAACTAAGTACACAGGTTTTTATGTGTTGAACATTTTAATGCAATTAATCTGATTGCGTTAAAATTCACGTAAAAATCCTGAGCCGGAACCTTTGTGTATGTGTGTTTCTGGCACGCCCACAAATCTGATGCACAGACGACAGATGGCCAAGTCTTTCTTTCTTTAATTATCTTTTTGTCCCTTTAATATTTATTTTTGTTTACCTTAACCTTTGTACCTTTGTTTACTGTGCATTAAGTCGTTTAATGTAAATCTGACATCAAATGTATCACTTGTTTTGTGTCACAAAAATTCAATAAATATGTTTACAAAAAAAGGGAACCGACGTCGCCAAAGTTGCTGAAAGTCCATATTTCTAAAGTAGTTTTTGATTTACCCAAACAACAGATGTAAAGCCATATAAACATGTCTATTTAGTCAATAACTTAGCAGCAAAAAAGGCTTTTAAAATTGAAAACATTGCTTCGTTTTATCGTCAAGGTTTTTGATTAAAATGCGATTAATTAGTGACCCTAAAAAGCCCCAACACGACGTGTGTTATTATTTGTGTGTGTGTTTTTAATCTCTCAGGAAGGGAAATAACACAACCTCACTGTTAGCATCATCTGCTCGTTAGCTCACAGGTTCAGGTGTGTATGTGGATCAGTTTCACACACACACATCCACCTTCACCCCCCACTCAACACCCACACACCGCTTCCTTTTTTTTTTTTTGCAGCTGGCGCTGCTATTGTTATGACAGGAGGATCCCCTGAAGGGATTCTCACTGCCTGATGAACCGCTTGTTAGTACCCGAAACGCTAAAATTTTTTAAAAAAATAATACATTTGAAGCACTTTGAGGAGGAGGCTATGTAAGGGGCAATGATAGATATGTTTGAATGAATGAATAATGGATTCATATTTCGTAAAAGGAGGGTCAGATGGAGACGATAATGGCCGGGAAGCGAGCGGCAGGTGGGCCGGTGGCGATGACATGAACACAACCAGGAAGAGGGAATCAGAAACAGTCAGATTTAAAACTGTAAAGTACCAAAGAGCTGAAACGTGTCGTGGAGATTCTGGTTCCTGCAAGATGAGCGACGAGGGGGAGAAAATAAGTAAATAAATAAAATATTTTAAAAAAGACGCCCAGGAATTAAATTATTCCCCAGCAGAAACTTCCAGACGCAGATTCGGCCAAGTGCGGAACGAATCGAGCGGCTTCCAGGACGGACCGCGAAGCCCAACACGCGGCTCGCGGCTCTGATTTGGCCGTTTCAAACGCGGACGCCTCTGGTGGCTTTTCAGCTGCCAATTTAAATGGTTGCTGCCCGAGGTTTTCAAAGCAAAAGCTCCCTTTTTCATATAATAAAATATTTTTTTTAAAATCTCTAAAGGACTTCTGAGGATTTACTGGCTAACACCGGCTTTACAGGTGAAAAGAAAAGTCCAAATATTTAACCACTTTTTCAAAAAAAATATGCAAAAAATGAGTAAAATCTAGTCAGTATTTAATTCATGGAGATTGCCAAAATTTTTTAATTCCCCTCCGACGTTTGAACATTTTATCAGGTTATGATCACAAAAAGGATTTTTATTCAGATTTCATGAGACAAACCGACGGAAAATGATGCAAACTTTTACCAATAAAAGTCTGGAAAGTGCATTTATGTTCAGAATTAAAATCCAGTGCGAACATTTACCAAAACCGCACTGCAAAAAACACAAAATCACAAAAAGTGTTTTAGTCGAGCTTCTAGTGCAAATATATTAATGTTACAGGTAACTTTTCGGCATGTTTTTGGTAACTAATTCCTTGATATTGATGAAAAAGCACTAGTTCCACTGGCAGATTGTTTCATCTATAACATGGGAAAAATGTCTTGAATGGAGTGAAACAATCTGCCAGTAGAACTGTTACTTTTCACCATTATCAAGAAATTAATAACTTAAAACCAGCTCCTATTTATTTGCTGAAAAGTTACTTGTAAGTGAGATTTCTTTTAGTACAAATGTGCTAAAATATTTACACTATAAAGACAAACTTTTGGGATTGAGTCCAAATTTTTGAGTTTGTGGAGAAGAACCGGCACAGCGCATCACCACCACACTAAAACACGGTGATGGAAGCATCATGCTGTGAAAAGACCCGAAAAGCTGCTGGAGTCAGAAACCAGCAAGACGTGCCGGCTGCTTTCAGCTCGCAATCATGCTCCGGTTTGGGTTTTGATGTCGGCCCGCCACATAAAAACCCAGCGGGGAAAAATAAACTGCGGTCTGTGGCCGTGGTCTGAATCACGGCAACTATTCCATTTGGCCCTCAAACGGTTGACGCGAGCCACGAAAGTTTGGTCCGTCGCATCAAAAGACCCAGCAGAAAACACGGAGGTCTGTGGCTGAATCATCGTGTATTTGGAGGCAAACCGTTTCCTTTCTTTGAGAATAATGTTTTCGACCAGCTTTCTCAGTAAAGAGGTCGTTTATGTCAGCAAACTGATGCCACATGTCGTTACAACTGGAGATACGTCGATTAGCTCCTCTGGCAAACAGTTCATACGCCGAGGAAATAAAAAAATGAAATAAAATGAAACTACCACAGTATAATATCACCTAAATAAAGAATAAAGACTTCAGCACAGAGTCATAATAGTAAGAGAATAAAGTCAAAATATTATGATAATTCAGTCATAACCATATTCTCCTAATAATATAACTATTCTCAAATTATTGTGTCTTTATTGTCATATTATTTTGACTTTATGCTCATAATACTATAGAATTATTCTTGCAATATTTTGACTTTATTCTCGTGATATTTCGGATTTATTCTCGTAATATTACGATTTTACTATCACAATAATATGACTTCATTCTCTTGCTATTTTATCCTCTCAATTTTACGTTTTGATTTTTTTCTTACACTATCTCTGTCGTAGACATACAAAGTTTGAAGCGAGTGTTTCTACTTAAAGCGCTCGGCTGACTCAGACCTACCCTGACCTGAACCAGCTGTTGGTGGACAAACCCCCCACAGGGACCGGGTCAAAACCAGCACAGGCGCCGCCCGTTAGCAGCCGGCATCTAGTTTTCTCCTCGTCGGCCGCCCGCCTGTTGGAGGTAAATACCTAAAGTGGCGATTCTTTTCACCCGAAGCAGCGGCAGGAAGGGAACCTGCAACCTTGGCGTCCGCTAGTGCCTTGCTCTGCAAACGCGGGGCAAACTCCTCCAGCAGGTGGAAAGTCGTTTTTTTAAGACAAGACACGGTTCCGATGCCGCCGAGCTGCTGGGCTCAGCCGTACGCAGCTGCCTGAACGTCCTGCGATCGGACCTGGGCTGAACCAGAGCAGCTCTTCACCTGTCGTCAGCTTCCAGGTCTGTCTGTGTTTCCTCCAGTAGAGTAAAGATTCAGGAAGAACAACATTTAATCTGATTAAGGTAGAGTGTTTCATCATAGTGAGCATTTAATGCTTATGAGCAGAAACAATAAGCAGCCTAATGCCTGCAGTAAGTGAAGCATCATGTTTTGCTACTGGCAAATATTACAAACAGATGAAACAAGCAGCCTTTATTTTTTTGCAAAGCACAAATTTACCCTTTTTTTTTGTTTTGTTTTTGTGGTGAGCAGAGCAAGAACCATTAAATATAATCCCATAAAAAATATAACTATTCTATTTTCCCGAGCTCCTTTTGCGCAACCAGCGAAACTTTTGCCTCGTCGCCTCAATTAATTTGCAATTACATCCAAAAACTACATTAACTGCGTCGTTCACCTTACGCAAAATCCAAATTAATTAGCGACTGTTTTGTTTGTTTAAAACAAAACACGTTAAATTTGGCAGCATCAAAACTTTCCTTTTAACTTCTCCAGTGAATCAGATTTTTTGTTTTGTTTTGTTTCATCACCACTTGACTGTTTAGATTCAACTCTTAAAATGATATCTACGCCGCAAAGCCACTAAATCTTACCAAGTATTTTTTTGTGGGGGTCCAGTTTAAAAGTGTAAGTATTTTAGTTTGCTTGGAAAGAGACAAAACTGTCTTAGAAGTAGCTTTTTGTTTTGCTGCAAATAAAATAATCTGCCATATTTAGACGTTATCAACTTGAAACAAGCTCCCATACCTTGCCGAAAAGTTACCTGTAAGTCAGTTTTGTCTTATTTCAAGCATTCTAAAATATCTGCACCAGGAACTAGACCAAAAATACTTGGTAGGATTTTGTGTTTTTGCAGTGAAGACAGTGTGTTCAAAGGCGACTTTTCCATGACTCGTCTTCTAGAGCCCACAAAAAAAAAAAAAAAAAAAAAAATCCACAAAAACTGAACCGCCGAATCTTTTGGAAATCTGGAAATGTTTGACATTCATATGACGGAATAATTAACCGGCCTGGTTAAACACGGGATCGGTAAGGCTCACAGGGTCTCTGCCTCCTCGGTCTCGTCCCGCTCTGTGAAGGATGTGGGGCGAGCGGAGGTGTTGCAATACGCTGCTGGCTGGGGTTAAATTAATGTAACTGCACTTTCCCGCTCTGATCCACACAATCCCATTTTTTCCCTCTTTCCCCCCTTCCCTCCATCTTCCTACCATGAGTGAATTCCATCCAAGAGTCAGGTTTAATTTTACCTTGAGGCTCCAGAAACAGCAGCAGATTTAGAAATTCTCAATTTGTGTGTGTGTGTGTGTATGTGTGTCTGAGGAGAGGTACTCACGACTTCTGCGGTGCGGTGGACGGTTTAGCGGCGGGTTTGTTAGCTGGCACTGAGCATCTCTCTGCAACACAACGGGAGGAAGAGGAGGAAGAGGAGGAAGAGGGGAGACGACAGAGGACGTTCAATCATTCTTGACATCGTTTTGCATAAGTCAAGGTTTGTCTGTGTGCTTGACCAGAAGCCAAACTAACATAACCGGAGTCTTGTAGCATTGTTACCCCCGGACAATGACTCTGCCACAGTCTGTTTGCGTTGCCAGGTTTTGAAGAGCGCAGCGGCTCATTTTGCAATAAAACCTGACTAGATTATTTATTTCTCCTAGTAGCTGTTCAGACCGTTTCTATTTTTTTTTTTTTTTCCTTCTTCGAACCGAGTCCTTTGAATTCCTGTTTTGCTCAGCAGTTTCACTTCCTGACAGAAAAGGCGAGGCGGGAACTGTTCGGCTTCACTGACGCCCAGCAAACATCTCAAAGCGTTAAAGTCGGGCTATAATGTAAAAAAAAAAGTTTAAAAATCAGCAGCCTCTGAAAAGCACTTGAGGAAGAGTTTTATCAGAATGGCTGCACATATGCAGCTGTGGGCCAGGGGGATATGAAAGAATTGAATAGTCAAAGTTTCAGGATGTTGCGCATCTCTCTGTGTCGATTTGTCGCTGCGGCAGGGAGAATTTTACCTCTCGTTATTCTGCTGCATCGCAAACAGCCTGGACTTTCAACTTCAAGGTCATAGGTCAATTGCCTGAGTGAGGCCGGCCCCCTCCCACCTCCTTCAATCGAAGCAAATTCGATCGAATTTGCTTCGATTGAAGCAAACGTTTGTCAAACGTTTGTGCTGTGAAAATTTTGGTTTGTGCCGCTATCATTTTAAAGGTATTGATAAATGTTTCCAGAGGTCATGAAAGGTCAAGCAGCCAGTGAGTGTTTACAAAAAAATCCAAAGTAAACATGGTGTCAGTCAATTTGTGCTACGTTTGTGCTGCAAAACGGTTTTGTTTGTGCCGCTATAATTTCTAAGATGAAAAAAAAAACACAAAAAAAACCCCTCGAGGTCACCAAAGGTCAACCTGCCCTTCCCAGAGCCACATTGACAAAATAAACAAAAAATGATTTAAATAAATCTTGTGCTGCATTTGTGCAGCAAATATTTTTTGTTTGTGCCGTTATAATTTTTTAATTAAAAAATAGTAACAAAAAAAAACAAAAAAAACAGAGGTCACAAAAGGTCAACCTGTCCTTCCCACATTGACAAATAAAAAATGATTTAAATGAATTTTGCTATGTTTGTGCAGCAACATTTTTTTTGTATCACAGTTGATTGACATTGACAATTTGTTTGGTTTTATCGGTGTGGACTGGCTGGTTGACCTTTGGTGACCTCTGGAAACATTTATCAATATCTTCAAAATGACGGCGGCGTAAACAAAAGATTTTTGCCGCACAAACGTTTGGCACTAATTTTGTTCTATAAGAACTAAATTAGAACACTCAGGTGGCGCAATTTACATAAACAGACATGAACATGGTGGATTTTCTCTTACATGAATGCATAAACTCCACGGTTAAAGCCCTGATGTTGGGCGAGAAGGCCTGGTTCACTCTCATTCCTTCACATCAAACTCGCTCCTCCGTTTTGTTATGAATCTGTATTTCTTACATCACAATCTCAGTTGATCCCATTGTGCAATAAAATATTTATATATTTAGCCTGTGAACCAGATGTGCTGCTAGGCAACAAACGCAGAACCGTGAAACTCTGTCAGCTTTTACAAAAATATTGTTTCTGTTTTGTGTAACACACTTTATGATATAAGTTCACACGTATGTAACTTTCACATCAATTGCATTCACGCTCTATCAAACTTTTAGTGATTATCAGTCCAAACCGCTTCCTTACATATATGCTGAATGTCGTTGTCGTCATAGAAACCACAGCGTCAGTCGTAACTTCAGCTGTTGTGAGTGTTTACAGTCTGATGGACTTACTCTGGGTGTTGTAGGCTGAGGTCACATGCTGGGTCTCCTGGCCAAACGGGAGAGAAAAAACCAGAAAGAAATGAGTTTAATGAATTAGTTTTTTTTAATATTTGTTTTTGTTTTTTGGGGGTTTTTTTTATGAAATTTGCCAAACAGATGCCTCAATGTTTAATCAGGTAAACGTACAAAACGCTTTTTCAGTTTCGGATTTAAGGCTGACATCCATTTCTAACGACAACAATTAAAAAAATGTGACCACTGTATTTGCTTATTGTTGAGCTAGTTGAAAATATTATTTTTCTTTTTTAACGCGAGTACTCATGGTAGGGTCGCCATGGTGACGTGTCACTGGCATACAAGTTGTGATTGGAGCCCAAAAATTTTTATTTTTTCTGTTAGTCAAAAGACAGCAAAAAAAAAAACGTTTTATGCAAGGAAGAAGAAAATAAGACATCATGTCTGCCTTCTCGCTGAAGGAAGGTTTTCACATTTTCTGTTATCTCAGAACATGATGTTGGGTGACACACACAGATCAATCTGTATCCAGTGTTGAGCAACTTTAATTTTTGTGCGAATTGAGAAACTCATAAGGAGAATTCTTATTGTTTTTTTAGAATTTCATTGTTCGTTTTTGCTGCCGTCTCCTCTAAGAGCGTTAGCATTATCAGCTAGCTCTGTTTCTTTTTTTTTTCTTTTTTTTTTAACAACTGCAGCATTTGTAAATGACTGAAAAGAATCCGTTTACACCGATGGCTACACGCTGCAAAAACCCAAAGTTTCACCAAGTATTTTTGGCCGAGTTTCTCGTACAAATATCTTGAAATAAGAAAATAAAGTGGCTCTTCCAGTCTGAAGTCCATAATTCCTTAGTGCTTATGAAAGTATGCCAGTTCCAATGATTATTTCTCTTGTAACAAGACATTTTTCCCTTTTTATAGATTTACACCTATTTTTATTGCCATTGCACAAAGACACATGAGTGAGATTGGCAATGAAAAGTCATCGCTCGGCCACCGGAGCACACAAAAACTTTACCTATAGTTACATAACGTACAAATAATAATGCATTTTCAAGCAGCCTTGGTGGAGGGATTGTTACGCAATCAGATGACCAGTGGGAGACAAATATTTCTGAGTCTGGCTGTTCTAATAATCTGCCACTTTTCATCAATACTGAGGAATTATTTACTTAAAACAAGTTCATATGTCTTGCTGAAACGTTATTTGTACATTAGTTTGGTCTTATTTCAAGTGTGCTAAAATATTTGCACTAAAAAAAAAATACATATATATATATATATATATATATATATATATATATATATATACATACTTGATAAGGTTTTGTGTTTTAGTCAGACCCACAGAAGAAGAAAGGGATTTTTTCTTTTACGTTTGCAGTGTGTTTACTCACCTTGTTTGGGATGGGGAACTTGGTCTGGTCGGCTTTCCCGGGCGTGTGTATGGCTGTGAGCGGAGGAGGCCATGAATGGGTCATCTCCTGAGCACACGCACGCAAACACACAAACACACACACACCCACACACACACACACACACACACACTTTTTATTACGTCACCATTAACAATTACTGAGAAGAGGCAGATCGTAGGCGTTTACTTCTTTTTTTTTTTTTGGTTCTTACGTTCAGACAAATGAAGGACATTACTCTGGTCCTGCGTCTGAAGAGCGATGATCCTGGCTAAACTTTAGCAAAAACATCGGCGGGAGGATTGCTTGACCAGCCTCTTTGGAGCAGAGGAGTGGAGTCAGCGTTCAATCAAGGTTGCACACCCCCCCGCACCCTCCTTCAGAGCGGACCCTCATTATTGCTTATAGAATAAATGCTGGGTTGCACAGGGAGGGTTGTGGTACACACGGGGCTCGGTGTACAGAGAGTCGGTTAAGTGCAGAGTTGTTAAATTACAAAAAAATAAAAGGCTGACTCCGTCGGTCTGCATGGCAACACAGGAGATGCAGCTTCTCAGTTATTTCTACTGAACCGTGCTTCGTAAACGTGTTCGTACTTTTAAACTTCATCAGATTTCACAAAGCCAAAGCACAAACTTTAATGTCTAAAGACAAACAGCAAGCAGTGGCATGATTACGTGGTAGAGAGAGTATTCATTCACCTCCTGTTCCAAGCTGACTTACTGCATGAACAGGCTTATTCATGTGATTTTAATTCCATTAATAGAGACACTAGAACTGCAGTTTCTTTGTGACGTTAGCAATCAACATCAGTACATGTCGCAATGGACCGGTGATCCATATCGATAGATGATACATCTGATAGAATATTGATTATATCGGTTATTCACCGAAATCCGATCCAGAACCGCGCAGCATTCTGGGAGATGTAGGCCATCTCCTAGCAACAATGTGGCTAGGTTGCCAGGTCACTTTGGTTCCCTAGCAACAACGTGTTGAGTAACATGCGCAGCAGCAGTTTCAGCTTTCGCCGTTGTGCCTCATAACTGGTTAAAAATAAAAGCAACCCGGTGCGGATAAAAGAGCTGTCACTTTGGTATTATTTCAGATATTTACAACAAAAATCAAATCAATAATTATTGATATTGACTGATATGAAACTCGTATCGCGATACATTATATTGTCCAGAACCTAATTACATATTTGTAGTGGAAAAGCATATACTGATGTTTGTAGTCAGAAAAATATAATTAAGGAGTGAAATTTAATTGGTAAAGAATTTCAAAATGTTCATTTAAATAAGCACAGATGTGAGTGATTTTCCAATCTTTTGAGAGTGTGTTGCTATGTCATCATTAAGGACAATCTGACCATGAGTTTACATCATCCCCTTATGTAAACCAGCTGGAGGTTATTGCATGTCTGTCATAATATAGAAATATTCACTATTATTCACTCGCACAGTTAAAAATCTCATATTTATCTAAACTAAGATGCATGATTTTGTTGTGGAGGAATTCAGAGACGCACCAGGAGAACATGAAGCTCTACAGAAAAAGGTTCTCTGTCTGGGACCTGAACCCAGAACCGTCTTCCTATTGGACGGCAGTCCGAGCCACTTGCACAAAACAAGGGTTGAATTTTTTTTTTTTTTTTGTTCTTTTCTCTCTGACAATCAGTTCAACTTCCTTACAGCAGGTCACTGGGCCAAAAAGACTGATTTCTCATCATACATTTATTCTCCCCTCTGGAGGAGATGAGTCATATTCATCCGATGACGCATGTGTTCATATGTGTGAAGAAGGTGTGTGTGTGTGTGTGTGTGGGGGGTGTGTGTGTGTGTGTGTGTGTGTGTGTGGGTGTGTTTGAGTAGCTCAGGGCACGAAACAGCGGAACATTTCTGAAGGTTCTCCAGAATTCATCTGCAGATGTGTTGGGTGCGTTTTCCCCTCTTTACAGTATTGTTACGCTACCCTGACGAAATACGCGGGGTTGCTAAGCAACAGCCCCACTTTCTGACATCATTTTGTCCTTCCTTGAAGACTTCCTGTGCTTTGACAGACAGCATCCCTGATTTCGCCTGAACATATTTGTGTGTGTGTGTGTGTGTGTGTGTGTGTGTGTGAGAGTGAGACAGAAAGTGTGTGAATGTCATATTGAAAGCGGTACATGACTGAGGGAGCGTAACATTAAGGCTATTATCTGTTTGCTAAATGTCACCTACACTGTTTAATCACAGAAGGTGCTTATTTATTCTCCTGTGTTTGTGCTGTTATTACAGTTTTTCACATTTTGCAAAGTTCTAACTACAAATGCTCTTGTGATTCCATGTGGCCAAAACAGAGGAGCACGTCCTTTTTACCAATTAAAGGGGCGGTTTCATGTGTTCTCCAGCCACATAATGCTATTTTACAGCACAATCTAGTAACTATGTTACCTTCAGTTGTAACAAAAAGAAAAAAAAAAATTATATTTACATCAAATACAATTTTCAAGGCGTAATTTAACTCTTTGAAAATTGGGTCGCTGTCTCTTTAAGAAGCTCATGCTCTTTCTGAAACTCCTCCTACAGGAAGTCATGGCGTCATGGCTCCTCTATTGGCCCTTTAACAACGTTTTCACCAGCGTTTCACTGAGAAGTAGCTTGTATGACGACATGTGCAGTTTCACCAGGTGTTTGCTACTCGTTGCTGGCTAGTCTGCAGGAGCTGAGTGGCGGAGAAGCTCGGATTCTTGGAAACTGGTGACGTGAATAATTAGTAAATTATTGTATTTATCAAAATTTTTGTATGAACTGTAATTAATTATTTTATTAACGTGCATGCTAAATTTGTCATCTGACATAGATTTGAAAGATTTCTGTTGTCTGATGTGTGTTTTCTTTTAATGGTGGATTCCAACAAGAAACACTTATACACAATATAGACAAAAGTTGCACATATGCACTCACTGCTACTAATCTGACACCGGCTGAACAAGATGCCTTAATGTCTGAGAATACAGTGTGATTACTTTTCGGCAAAAGTCAACTAAAAACTCACAAGGACGCAGCGAACGGTCATTAAAAATCACTTTCAAAAGGACTCAGACAGGCTGGCTCATTGAGGCGCGGGGTTTATGAGGTTTTATACTGATCTAATTTATCATATTAATGACAGTTCCATTCAAAGCGTGTGACTCCAGTGTCAAAGTATTAAAAGAGGCAACACTTCGGCACTTCTTTGAGTTTCGCGGCGCCCGTCTCTGGGAGCGCGCAGAAAGATCGGGTGTTTGACCGTTACACTTTCCATTCAACACTGTTGTGTATGGAAAACTGACGGTAAGAAAAAAAAAATCTAATCATTACTTTTCTGTGTGGAAAAGAAATGTTCACAGCAAAACACTCTGGTCAGGGTAAAATATTAATTATTTATCGATTATTTTAAGCAACAAGCACAGCTGCATTAGCAGTAGAAGTCAAGTTTAACTTTAAGCAGACCGTGCACGTCTGTTTAGAGATAAATCAAAATTATTATTATCACCAAATAATTACTAAGCCACTTTCTGTCAACCTAAAACAAAACAGTTTAGATGCCACTTTCTATTCTAAACAACATAAATTAAGATTTTTTCACAACATTTTGTGGGTTTTTTTTAGATCACGATAACTGCTGCTGATGTATGAAAGACACAGCAATACATGCAAACTGGCAGCATAGGACTGCTGTGATTTTGTTTTTAAATATCATAACCAATGCTTATATTGTCAGTATTTGGTTTCTTTTGCATTTTCACAATGACCATTAAAATCTGTGTCAGATGTTGGCATCAAGTTCAGCAAAAGTTGCTGCAAACGGCCAAATGTCCCACAGCATGAACCCAGGAAGCGCCCAGCATGGTGGCAAAGCAAATGTTGCGTTCAAGTGCTCCTTTTCCGACATTCGAAATATCCGTCTTGTGCCGTCGATTGCGTTTTTGATTTACAGCACAGCTCCGTTCTGTCGGGATCTCAAGGTCACGACCTCCAGTGGGAAGTAGCCTTCAGCCAAAGGTTCAAGTCCTGCCTCAAGTAGAGGAGTTGGGATTATTGTCTCGTTCGAGATTGATGGTGAAAATGAAGCAGTGGCGAGAGACGGACGGGTTTAGAGAGTCCTCGACTGCTAAGATGAGGAGAGAGACGGGCCGTTAAAGTTCTCATTTTAGACTCTGACCCTCACCTGTGGACCGTGGCTAACAGAGCCGGACTCTGACTGCAAGCAGCTGAAATTAGCTCGGTACATACGGAGGCTGGACGCAGCCAGAGGCGTCACACTGAAATAATTAAGTCGAAGCGGTTTGGACAGCTGATCAAATGCCTCCTGGATAACTCCATTTAGAGATTTTCTGGGCATGTCCTTCTGGAAAGAAACCCTGCAGAAGAACACCCAGAAGTAGTTGGAGAGAGTATTTATGGTTCTGACTGTTGGAAGGCCTCGGGATGTCCGATAATGAGGTGGAGAGGGATTTCTCTTTTGGACCTGTTACTCGGTGACCAGATCCGACATAAGAGAGGAAGACGACAGACGGATGGTTGACATTTCCTTGTCTTGATTTCGAACAGATCAGACCAAAACACTCGACTCCATTTGGTTTTTGCCTCTTTTGCAGTGATTGTTAAGTTATGATGTGATTTTCCTTATGCAGCTTGAAGTCCTGTCAGAAATTTATTTAGTTGTTTTGAGGTGGATCTTTCAGAAGAACTAAATATACTAACTAAATAGTTTAGTGGTTTGTTTCTTACTGCAGCAGAAAGGTCAATAAAACTGCAATATGGATTTTTTTGCTTTTGCGTTATAACTTGCTGCTGTTGCGATGTAGCGTTTGTTGTTGCGTTGTTGTCCCTGTCATGTTTCGTTGTGACTTGCTGCTGTTGCTTTCACACGTTCTGCTGTTGCGTTGTGGCTTTTGCAATGTGTCTCTTTCCTGTCGCTTTACAACTTTTTATTGTTACGTTGTGTCGTTTGTCGTTGCATTGTTTGCGTCGATAAACAACGATGACTTCTGCTGTTGCCTTGCGGCGTCTGCATTCCGTTGGCCCTTCTGGGGCCACAGCAGTTCCTTAGCAGAGCAAACAGTCGATGCTCTGAGAACAGTCTGTTCAGCCCACAGCGCACGCAGCCTGATACGAAGAGTCACGACAGCGGGACACACAACCACCACGACCGCTTGGGCTTTTATTTACGCAGAACAGAACCGTCCCTTTAACAGACTGACAAACCCGTCGGTTCTGGCAGTCGGTAAAGCAAACGCTGCGCCACGTTTTGCTTTAAATGTCTTTACCGCCTCGCTGGTAAGACTTCGCTACCCGGCATATGAATCGGCAATGTTTCCCTGACGGGCTGCGGGCCGATTCACCCCGCCTCACATCCTGAACGCCCTGATCTTTCCTCTTGGCACGACCGAACATCACAGGCCGGATTCAGTGGCGCACCGATATTATTGACAGAGGCCTTTCATGCGGCTCGCAGCAGATAGTCTGTCACAAAGCCTGTTAACCGGCATATTGATTTGTGAAAGGGAGAAGACAGAGGGCAGGGAGGAAGGAACGGAGGGAGGCAGACAGGAAACGGAGGAAAAGAAGGGAACACGATTCCACAGCTGAGACGGAGGTTTAGAAACTAACCGAGCTGCCCGATCGCGTCCTGGTCGACGGGGGCAGCGGACAGAGGAGGGGAAGGTTGTCGGGGAAAACATTTGTTTTGACATCACTCAGAGCAGAACGGGAGGAAGACAGGAGGGAAGAAATGACTTGTTTGGAGGAATTCTGCTGAACACGGATGGAGGAAAAATGATGGAAAAGATTTCTGCCTGACATCATCTAACAAGAAACAAAAAAAATTCTATAATCATGGACCCGAGCCAAAGTATCTCTTTTTCCCATCCTTTGTGTTGCGGCCCTTCTGTTTCTCATTCTCTCGCTTCATTCTGTCATTTCTTCCTACGATCAAATTCTCTGGAGAAGAACCAAAGTCTTTCAGAGCAAACAGAAAACAGCTGATAATCAGCGCAATTACCCTGCGTGTATAGGAGAGAAAGAGAGAGAGAATGCGTGTGTGTGTGTGTGTGTGTCTAGGGAACATACCCGCAAAATCTCTTCAACGCAGCTGGAGTCGTTTGGCAGACTGACCTGGAGGAAAACAAAGACAAAGAGCCTGACTTTAACAAATGGTAATGGCAGTTTTGCATTGAAAACAGAACGATCAAAAGGAGAAAAAGCAGCAGCAACACAGGGAGAAGGCAGGTCCGCTCACAACGCATCAGGCTCAGGTTTGACCAAACGTCTGAACGTTCCAGGTTTGATGAGTCACGTCTGCTGAGGCCTGACTGTGGAAAACGTAACGGGTTTAAACCCTGAAAACGGCATCGTCTGCAGGGTTTTCACGGTCCAGTTGAGAGCCGTTATAAAGTCTCAACCTCTAACTAAAGCTAAAATTTCACACATTAACGCCGCCGAGAGTCCATAACTGATCCATACTGGACTAAAAACACAAGCAGTCAAACTACCGGGACTTTTTCTTTCTTTCTTTTTTTTACACAATAGCAACAAACTGGCTGTTTCCAAACGAGCTCGACTTATTTGGCAAAAAGCAGAGCATACACCTGTCACAATAAGCAGTAAATCAAATTAATCAATCGCATGATCAATAAGAATGAGCTCAATAATTTCCATTTGGCTGATTGTTTCTCTTGTGTCTCCATTTTGTTTAATTTTAAGACTGGATGACGAACCGCTTCATTGTTTAGGTCTCAACTAGTGTCTTTTTTTCTTTTTAAATAAAGGACGATTTTGTTTACAGAGACTTCATTATTCATTTTGTTTGTTGTTTCTGTTGTTTTATATACATATTTGGATATTCCAGTGATAAATGTTTGTTGGAATTTAAAGTTTATTGATCTTTGATAATGTGTTCTTGCAATACTTATTTCTTATTTTATTTCTTCAAAAATGACATGTCTGTAAAGCTAACTAACGATTTTTATGGTCGATAGAAAAGAGCTGGAGCCTTAATATCAATTTCTCTGAGTTGCTGTGTTTCCATTATAAACATCTGCAAAACCTAAGTCTGTATTCCGCACATTTTCGCAGTCGTGGCGTTCACATTAAAGAAGAAACGCAATCGAAGTCACGCATACATTTGTTTACGTGGTAAGTCGTTAAAAAAACATGCAACGTTATTATCCTCCGACCACTTCCTGTCATCTTCCAATAAAATCCTGTTTTTGATCCGCTTGACAAGCGGAGACACTTTTTTGATGCAAAAAAAGTGTCTGCATTGCAGTTTTGCAAAATAAACCAATTTCAATACCAACATTTTATCGAAAAACAAGAATTGTTTTTCGATAAAAAATTACGGAATTACCGTAAAAAATTACGGAATTACGGATTTTTTTTTTTTTCCGTAATTCCAATTTGCGCTATTATACGGCCAATGCTTCACCGTACAATAGTCAAGCATTGACAATTGGTAAAGCTGCGAAAGCTTCTACCAATTGAAAGGTAGAGCCTTCATAATTCAGCTGCCGTTGCTGTTTCCAGCCATATTCTGCAGCTCTGCAATTTTCCCGAGATGTTCCAAACGTAGAGGTAAACTCCTGTGTTTCCTACGGAGATTTTCCACCCAGCTCTCCCATAAAGCCACTGAAAGGTGGCCAGAGCGTGAACAAAGCAACATGTGGACACAGCTGCCAATCTCTGGAGCCGGTGAGGTCCGTTTATGCGCGCAGAGACCACCTGAAAACCATTGAAATGTCAAGCTGAAAACAAGAAGTTCCCTTTCTTGTGGTTTCTGTAGGGGGACTACTAAAATTATGCAACTGGTTTCAATGTTATACAGCCGCTGCTGTGTTTATTGACGTTCTCTTGCTGTGTTTTTATCTGAACCGCTTTTTAAAAACACACATGCCATAAATAGTCATCAAATTCCAAGAGAAGTTTTTTTTTTTTTTTTTTATTACGCTTGTTTATCACTTCAACATGTGGAGAAATCCAAAAGCTCAGCCAACGGCAACTTCCAGTCGCTCCACCCTGAGCGGTTCAGCCGAGGTCGAGGCGTTCGTAAATTCCTGCGTGTTCATGTAAAGCCGTCCGGCTCGCTCGCTGTACTGCCGTAAATTCACGACCACGGCTCAGAGACGCGCAGCTTTCGACGACCGTCGAATCACGCTCTCTGCAACTAGGTCTTTAAATGCTAAACACCAGGGTAAGCGACGGAGTAAGGATGTGTATATATATAAAAAAAAGGAGCATTTCAGCTATTCAGATTTAGAAATGACTGCGGCTTGGCCCGTGTCATGTAAACCGCAGGACACTTTTAGCTTGACAAGCGGAGGGCCGGCCTGGGGTTTGATTGGGAGACAGAGAGGGAGTCTGTGTCTGTGGTCTGATTAACCAGTTCACCGGCTGCAGGTTGTTAATCTGTGTAAACCTGGCGGTCGTGTCCACAGAGCTCGTCTGATCATAAAAAGACGACGGCATACTCAGACATAAATCGAGACAAACAACGTCTGAGAACCGCACATGTTAACAACAGACTGTTGAAAGGTTAAGTTGTGAGAGCGTCTGACAATGGCATTAATATTCCTCACAGGTGACCTACTACGTGTCCTTGGACGGGTTATACAAAACATGTTCATTACATTTTTTTTAACATCATCATTCTTCAGGGCTGTCTACTTTGAGCTGCATTCAAAATTAGTTGTTTTAGGGCATCTTTTCGCTTTAAATCTAAATTAGCTGCTGCTAGGCACCCCCTCTCTTCCCCCAAATCAACATTTACAATTGTATGCGAGAACGGCTACAAACATACAGCTGTACATCTATGAAAAGCAGAAGAAGAGCCTCCTGTACAACCAACAAGAACGCAGCAAGTCAGAAACAAAACACTTGTCTTTTCCAGCAGCCATTGTACGGCGGTAAAACCAGCAGGAGCTCCGCTTGGGTTGCTAGGTAACGACGCAGTGCCAGTCAGTTGTGACTGAACAATAGAGAGGTTTTCAGGATGCCAAAAAATATTCACTTATTACCAAAAAACAAACAAACAAAAAACATCTTGAGGTGTTTTTAGAAGTAGTAGATCAGACCAAACGTACAAAATGTGAATTTTGCTAAATAGGTTCCCTTTAAACTTTCACAGTCTATCGCATTACGACCAGAAACTGTGAAGCATTTTATTGGAATTGAGTATAATAGACCAACATAAAATGGTGCATTATTGTGAAGTGGAGGGAAAAATTATCAAAACAATCAAAAGGAAAACAAATTAAAAATCTGGGCAGCCCTAGCAGACTTCAGTCTAGGATAAGTGTTCACTTTTCAGCACTATAAATCTAAGCAGGGCTAGAAATGAATTGTCACATTCAAACCACATTAGTACTTTTAGAGCGGTATAGTCAAACTCCAGACCTAAATTCAGTTGAGAACCTGTGTCAACGCTTGACAGATGCCCTCCAATCAGACTGAGCTCCAGTCTGCTGACTGTAAGAAAATATGGCAAAGTTCAAATGATGTTCAGACTTCTGCAAGGCCCTGTTCGTATTAATGGACTCTGTGAAATATCAACATCTGCCCCGCTGGAAGTCTTTGCTTTCCTAGTTCAAACTCAGTTCATTTCTGCCGCTCCGGCCCAGCACCAAGCTGCTTTTCTATTTAGTCCAAAACAAGCCATTACTGCAGCCGAGGGACCCGTGATCTTGTGCGATAACACTTTGGAAAATACATAAGAATCATCTCAATTGCACAGAGATCAATTCCAAAAAAAGCAACTGCAAACACATGCAGCCTCTGCGGGTCAGATCTTTGTCTTGGATCTCGGGCCAACGACACGAAGGAAAGACGGCGGAGTGGCGAGCGGGAAGTCAGAACCTGTCTCAGTCTACGGCAACATAACCTCCGTCACGCGCCATTACCAACAGCGCCAACGAGAACGGAGGGCCAATTTAGCCACCATGATGATGGGGGTGACATCATGTTCGGCCTTAAATCACAGCCTGCTGAAACAACAAAAGGCTCTGCAGGCTGGGGTTTTGCGCCTGCTTGAGCTCACAGAACGAAAACCCATCTGTATGTTTTCTGGACAGGAGCCGTTATTCTGCTTCAGCAGATTAATCACACAGACCTGAAGTCACAGGCGCTGGATGGAGACGTTTTCTTCTGACAGAAAACCTCAAACAGCAAATCGGCAATCCGTTTTAACCAATAAATATTGCTAACAATTAGCAAACGTTAGCACTGCTTACTAGTTACTAGTCGGCTGTTGCACTGTGTTTGATTTTAGTGATGCCTTACGCAGCTGATCATAAAACACTGATTTATAGACTAGAAGAGAGTTTAAAATACTAGGGGTTCCTCAAGGGCGTGTCCTCGGACTACTTCTTCTTCAACATCTACACATTTCCCCAAGGATTACCACCTTTTTTTAACCGTACGTATGCTTATGACTCAAGGCCATAATTCTGAGTCATCACAGAACAGCAATCCCTTACAGCAGTGAGTAAGCGTGTTCTTCATGTTGTTGAGTGGATAAAGCATAAAAACGCAGAAAAAATGAGTCAGACTGTGAGTCCAGAAAGGCTCAACCAAACTGGACGATGGCAAAAAAACGGCAAAGCATCGCAGAAATATGGCTATAAACTTATAAATGTTAACATACTTACACTAAATAAGCTTACTTTCTTCATAAACAGGACTTCTGTTTAATAATGCCAAGAAAAAAACTGGTGAATCTTTTCATATTTAGTAAGTTCTTGGTATACGTCTCCAAGACAGACGGATACATGATATAAAAATATGAACGAATTCAGTTCCTGTGTGCAGTTTAATCATACTCCGGTGAAACTTGTGTATATGTTTTTCAGGAGCCGTATTTGTGCGCCAGCGTTACCTAAAGAGTCTACAAACAAGTAATAAACTGTTTTAAACCGTCACTATTATTGTGACCAAAGGAAAAGGAAGTAGCACAATGCTCGATTGACCTTTTTCCCAATCACTCGCCACGCCTTATGTAAGTGCAACCGGAGTGCACTGACAACACCACTCTTCAGTGTTGCTGTTGTTACTGGGTGAAGAAGACTTAAATTGAGCTATTTTCAGTTTAACGAGAGATTCCAAACGAAATCAGAGGAAGTAGAGACACGTCAAAGACAGACTGCACTGTATTTAAGTCACAGTAGAGAATACCTGCATAACAGAAATATTTGTACACTGTTTCATCTTTTTGAGCTTTGTCTGACACAGACATCGTTCACTTTGGAAATGTTGTCAACCTTTCTAGCCTCACTATTTGGTCATATTAGACACCAAAACAAAGACAGTCAACTCCTCCGCCTTTTCATCTTTGATTTGAAATACAAATAAAACCGCTCACACACGCCAAAACCAAATAAAGTGTGAAAAAAATCTATATTTTGAATGTTGTTCTAATCTCTCCTTAAGTTACAGTTCTGGACGTGAAATACTGTTGACACAGAAAAATGGAAACACAGGTGAGTTCAGGCTTGTTTTTGGTCTTTCTCTGTCCTTTCGTTCTTCGTTCTCCTCAACCATCCATTCTCATCCCCGCTGCGCTCCGGTTCGCCGGAGTGCAACGCTGACACTTTGTGTCCCTGATTCTGAGTGCATCATTGTTACAAACCGGGCCGAGAGAACCCGGAGCTCAGTGAATGCTAACCAGCTTTTAATGGACCTAATGGACAGGTGACTTTCACATGGTAAACGGGCGTGTGGCGCGCAGCTCCCCTTAATTGAGGTTACCGCGAGATCGCAGTTAATTTCAAGGGCCGTAAGATGGGGAGAGGATAAAAGAGAAGCGAGAGATGGCCGAGAGCCGCGGCGTAAGTCTGGGGGAGGAAAAAGACAAATTTCTGAGAGAAAATAGATACCAAAGAAAAATGAGTAAGGGGGAGAGCGGATATAGCAGAGGCAATTACTGAGGCAGAAATCCTTTCTCTCTGAAATAGCAGCTCAGATAGAAAAGATGTCCACACGCGCAGCACAGACGCACACACCAGCCGAAAGTCCCACGTCGTTGGCCAGAAACACGCACCGACACAGTCCCGCTCCGGAGGAAAACCTGGTGGAGCCTCAAGAAACATCATCACATTGTCCAGCTGGTCCGAATCTAGACGCGTTCACACAAACGCGTTTAAGAAGAGCGAGGAGGACTTTGTGAATCCACAACAAGCAAAGGGTCAAGCCAGCAGACAACCAAAAGGGCTAACCAGCCTTCAAGCACAATCAGAAATTAATTACCATTTAGATAGAAATAAAAACATCCGTTTTCTTTCGACTAAGAGATTTAGTCTGGAGTCACTGTCGCACTGCTGCTTCAGTTTGCATGGGTCGGATGCATCCAGATGTGATGCAGATGGTTTGTGCCAAAGAAAAGATTTTTTTTTTAGAGGCTGTTTATGCAAAACGCAAAAGAAAGAAAAAACCCCTGACTTGGCATGTGACTGAACACCATATGCCCACAACGGGCTGGCTACAATTATTAACAGCAACAGAAAAGAGGTACACCCTAACTTGTCCAAACATATTTTCCAACTGAGAAAAGCTTTTCAAATGCAGCCAAAGACGGATTGATCAGGCCGATTCCAAATTCTGATCAAATGTTCTTGATGTAGTTTATCGACTTGGCGTGTCTGCATGTGGAAAAAAACGTCATGATTCATTTGTTGCGCACTGTCAGATGATGAGATTCGGGCCCAGTTCTGGAAACAACAGAATCAAACAAATCCGGTCCTTGGAAAAGGACGACAACAAGCTCATCTAAAGCTCCTCCTCAACCCAGAATAAGTTGTGTGGTTTTGCTGCGTTTGTTCAGAAGAATTAGATCAAAATGGTAAATATGCAAATAATATAAATAAAAATATGCATCCGAGTTCGGTTGCACGTTCACACCTCCCAAAGCGAACCAGACTCTATAGGCAAAACGAATTAAGAGTTTCATCAAAGTGGACCAAACAGGGTTGGTGTGAATGCACCTTTAGATCACAATAATTGTCAAAAACAACAATAAGCCCTCGCAGTAAATCTCAAAGCTCATCTGCTTTGTAATGTCTGTATCGTTAATATAATCAGACTGTGACCACAGCGGACCGAATGCAGTTATAATTGTCTGTATCTAAAAGAAGAAGCTTGCTCTCTTCCTGCATTTGGATTTACTGAATGGGTTCCGTTTATTACATTAATTTGTCACATCAGCGAGGGGCCTGTTTACGCTCCGCAAACAGTTACCTATAAAATTACATAACAAACACAATTTAATGCGATTCCCCTCAAAATGCTTCTCTTCCTTTCTCTTCCCTCTGCCTTTTCATGTTTCAAGATGCACCGGAGTGTCTTGTTTCCTTTTGTGTGGGAATTAAATATCATTAGGAGGTAATTACACTAATGTGTTTAAGACTAAAGAAACACGCTCCCCCCTGATCTCTGTTTTTGTACGTGCAAAGAGAGGGAGATGAATGCCTCGCTGAATGCATGTGGGTTGACAAAATGCGGGAGATTGAAAACACCCCCAAAACACACGCAATCTATTCATATTTACAATAACTGGGAGATAATTATGTTCCGCGAGGAGATTGGCAGCGACGGGAGATAAAAGAGGGCAGAAAGGAGGATAATGTGCAGAGGGAGAGAAAGACGGGAGTCAAATAGAATCAAATCTGAGAGCCAAACGAATGCAAACATGTTCCGAGGGCTATGAGCATATCCGCTCGTATTTCTGCTTCGCTGTTTCTTTTTTTTTTTTGGTGGATAATCTCACTGTAAAATAAGAGAAGGTTTTACTTTGTTGTCAGAATGACACAAAGTATCCAACTTCATCTCTTAACGCAGCTCTCTGAGGCCAAAAAGCAGAAACGCCTCCTCTGCTCTGCTGTCACGAAAAAAAATACCAAAGTCAAATGAAGACTGCCAATCATCCAGACAGCGTGATTGAAGTTTGGAGTCCTGCACGGCTCAGAGCCGAGTCCAACACGGTTTGGAAAATCTTCAAGGATTTTTTTTTTTTTTTTTTTTTGTCCACGGGCTCCTCGTTTATTCGGTTTCATCTGCTGCTTTTATTATGCATATTTCAGCTGTTTACAGAGCTGAAGTGACCGCGGTCGCTGGGATTACCAGCATGCTTGATAGATCACAAGCATCGCCTCAGAGGAGAATGTGTGTGTGTGTGTGTGTCACATGTTTATTTAGGAGTCAACCCGTCTGATAATCTAAAGATTGGGTCCATGGAAGTCAGTTTAGCACACACTCCAGACAGAGAGATCTATACTCATCGTCTTCCAACAATCGTAGTCTTTTCCTCCTAGGCTGGATGACGTTCCCCTCCGTCGTATTACAGCCATTACAACCTGATGCTAAGCTACGACCGCCCTTTGAGCTAAAAGAGAAGCTTTCCGCGGCTTTGGTGACAGCATAACTGCAGACGGCACTCAGAGCGAGCAGCAGAGAGTGCTCACTGAAACACCGGATTAGGGAGGAGGTTGTAAAAACAGATGATTATGGCTGCCACTACATCAGTGCGTCCGACGCATAATGAAGTCGATTGTTTTCACTCGAGCCACTTCTTAACCCAGCATGGGGGAGATGAAAATTTGTTTTTCAAGAGGCCGGAGCGATATTTACATTTAAGGACACGTATGGTCCAATTAGTGGCACAAAACACGCTTAGAAGGCGTTTTAAAATCACTAGTTTTCCTCTTTGCAACGGGACTTTACCAAGTTAATTTTGATTAATTAGTTACCATACATATGGTACGAGACAGATATGTGAAAAAAATTGAACTCCTCCATTTTCTCCCAGTGCTAAGTAGAAAACCAATCAGAGCCAGGGGGGCGGGTCTTAGCGCTGTCAATCACCCTCCGTGTGGCTCTCTGCTGCACTGCAGAACGTTAACCCAAGTCAGCACAGCCACAGATGATGGCAGCTAAACCGTTTTCCTGTAACTAAGTTGTTTCTCCGCCATTAGCACATTAAGGAGCGCATTCACTGGGTTGATTGACAACGTTAAAACCCTCCTCCTGCTTCTGATTGGCTGTTTTTAATTGGGAGCTGTGCATTGCTTCATATGGCAAGAGTAGCTCTGGGAGGAGGTGAAGGAGATTGATCTTTTCACAGATTATTCATCTCATGATTTACAGTCATGACATGGTGACAGTTTTAACAAATCAGTAAAAAAAACAACAACAAAAAAAACACTTTTTCATAGACGTTAAATACGATACATACAATTTAACGTCATTAGTCACTTTTATTTTAGATTCGAAAGTCCGGCGCTGTAATTGTTGTTTCCACATGTTTTTGATCATTCATCGTCATTCAAAATTAACTAATATGCATCACAATGTTTGACAACATAATGACATCATAATTTGAAACTTTTAACAAAGGAAATAATTCACTAATGCTTCTGGCACAATTAAAGAAAAATCATAAACTGAGCATTTTTTTTTGAAAATCCCATCATTTATTTATTCAGTGTAGCTTTAATTTTAATCACATTTGCGGTACATGACCATTATGAAGTCCCCGAGTGGCCCTTTTGGTTTACAGGCCTGGTTATCTTGCACAGATGCAGCACACGCAGTTTTACCTCTTCCACTCGACACGAGTCTCTCATCTCGTCTTATTTGTTGGGTTTTTTTCTCCTTCACTCTCTGTCAGCTCCTCTTCCTCTTGTTCCCAGTTTTCCTCTCCTGTCTCTCTCTCCCACCAAGCTGTGGAGAGGCTGATAAGGAGTTGATTTACCATCCAATTAAATATTGTCATTGAAACATTGCTTCAAATAAGCCCAGCGTTTTCACCCTGTGCTAATTGGCCTTCCACTTGCGTGTGTGTGTGTGGGTGTGTGGGTGTGTGCGTGTGTGTGTGTGCCGGGAGCTCGGAGCATTTCGTGTTTGTTTGGCGAGTACGAGCTTGAAGAGTGAGGAATAAGATTCTGGTCTCTTCTCGGTTAAAACAGAAGGTCATTTCGAGTTCAGACAATATAGTGAGACTGGAATTTATTTATTTATTTAGTTATTTATTTATGCACTTCTCTTCTGCTGGCTTCTTTTTTTAAAACTCTAATTTATGAAGGCTGGCACATGAATAAAGGGAGTCGTGAAATTAATTTAAAATCCAGGATTAATGCAAAAGCTACAACACTTTATTTATTTTTTATTATCTTTTTTTCCATTTCCATCCAGGCACAGGCTATTATAAGTCTGTTACTATTTTACATAAACCTTGATAAAACATATTATTGGTAGCCGTTTTCAGGTAAGGGCTTCATATTTAAGCTAGGAACTGTCATGCTACTACTAGCAAGCTAGCTAGCAGCTAATAATAGCTTTTACTACTAGCTGGCTAATAGCTAACTCAGTAGCTTTTACTACTACTAGTAGTTAGCTAGTAGGTAACCTGGATAGGAGCTTAGACAGTAGCTTTTGCTACTACTAGCTGGCTATTAGCTATCTTATATAGCAGCTAACTTGGATAGTAGCTATTTTAAATAGTAGCTAACTTAGATAGTAGCTATCTTAGATAGTAGATTTTACTATCTTTATCTTTGAAGTTAAAACTGGACTTCACATAAACTCAATTCCAGCTACAGACTAACTTATTCGCCAACTTGACTAGAATAGTTAACAATGAATCAAATTTCTTATGAGAAGTTTTTCAGGATAAGTGATCAACAATGCAATAAATTCCCACCCCTTTTGTAGGTCAGAAGGAATAAACATAATTTAGAGAAACTGACCTAATTTTTGTATTCATACAAAAGTGGCATTAATTTAAAATGAGCATCTTTTCTGACTGTTTGTTGTTTTTTGTTACCATGGTTCATAGCATCCTGTAGTTTAGGACTTAGCAGCCTGTAGTTTAGGACTTAGCGGTACTTGTTAGGCAAAGTGAGCTGGCTTCAGTCGTTTATTCACAGTCTGTGGTCACTGTGGCTCAAAGACTCAACTCTGCTAATTCCTACTAAGCCAGTTTGTAATGAAACTATTTGACTTTCAAACAGACACGCGCACACACCGTGTAGTAATAAACCTTTTCTTTTCTCCTCCCCAACACACACAGACAGAGTTTCGTTTAAATAAAATTTTAATAAATCCATGGGCAAGCGGTCTCAAAACCCATTTATCAAACATTTAACACCGACTTAGCTATTAAAGGGGGCATGGGAGGAAGAGAGGAGGAAAAATTGAAGAAGAGGAGCTATGATCAATGCCAGTGGACCATATAATTGCACCAGGAGTGGGTTAGCTGAAAACATTAGCCTTGTTTTCTGATGGATCACATCCTGGAGCCAGCAAGCCAAGCTAAACGCTTCAATCTGTATTAGTGAGACCCGGAGTCATCCATCTGAAGGAGGCGCACAGCTAAAATTAAAGTTCCCTGAGAGGTAACATACAACGCTACCATCTTAAAAGGGAGGGGAGGAAAAAAAAAACAATCTACTAGTTGTTATTACCTTCCCTTTGTGCTTACATTGTATTAGCAGAATCCACTTTATTCACCGAATGAAATTCTCACCTTGACACGTAGTTTGATCAAGTCTTTACATTTTCAGAAGATGTTTCTTTCCCTTGGAAAGATTCCTCACAGACGGAGTGATGATTATTCCTTTTTCACTCTCACTGCCTGTGCAGAAGCTTAAATAGCCACATATGAAAAGAACCATCACCCGCACATTACTCTGGGTCTGACCTTGCCATCATTATTTTCTCCCCAGAAGAGAAGCGCTAAACGGGAATTCTTCTGCTCACTTTCACTCCGTTACAAGGTCTTAGCAAACGGCCCCCGCTCCGTGAACGAACGTCATATGATCGCCGCCGGATCGAACCTGATGCTAATTACGATATCAAATAATAAGACTTGATTCAATCATATTACATTGTCATTGTTTTCCTAAATGAGGCAGACCAGGCCTGTAAGCGTATTCCATACATTTTCATTAGTTTTGAGCTCAGTGCCATTCTGGACGCTTAATGTTCGCCTGGTTCGTCCATTTCTCCTTCAGTTCTAATGTGTTTTGGATCAACGTTTCGTTGGAATACCGAACTGTGTCCAAGCTGCAGAAGTCAAGGTAAAGAATTAGGAAGCAGTCATCCCTCTTTCTTTTTCCATTCACTTTGTGACCATGATGCTACCAACAGTTAGCGCCTCCGAGAGGTGCTACAGTTTGAGTTTGTTACGGTTTGTCCTACGAGGTTCCTGTAGGTTAGCTTAGTCACGCTATTTGTAAGTTATAAACATTTCCATTATGCTGTATTGACTGAGTTCAGTTATAAAGTGTTGTTGTTGTGTTAGACACATATGTACAACTGCATATTATGACCATTATCGTAATATGCAGTTGTAGATAGCAAAACAAAAAGTTAATTTGCAGCAAAAATAAAAATCTGAAATTTTGAAATTAAACTCCAAAATTTCTGAGATTTTGATTCTTGAAACTCAGAACATTAACAAACTTTGAACATTTTCAACTTTTGAAATTTCCTTCTTTTTTTCCAGAAGATTTTGGAGATTAATCTCAGAATTTCTGAGTTTTCTGGTGGGAATTCATTCCTTTTTCTTGTACCTACAGTACGCCATCGTACACACAAGATACTTTAAATTGTTTAGGCCTGGAAAATTTGAGAAAAATAAGACGCAATTAATATTTCCGATGCAAATTAGCATCATGCTAATCGTTAGTTTATTGTGGATCTTTTGGCTGCACGTTAGCCTAATTTGACTATACATACTTTTTGGATATGTATCAATGCTAATGTTACCTTGTGACTGTGACTTATCTCAGTAACAGTAACTTCAATATGTTTTTTTATGTTCCAGTTTTACACTATTCACTGAAGTAAACATCAAGGCGCTTCGTGGTGTTTAGTGGTGCAACTGTTAGCTAGCTGCAAAGCTCGTCCTACAAACTCCTAGTGAAGGCAGAAGAGTTATGGCTCCAACCACAACTCTTTTGAAAATTTGGAGGCCATAAATAAAAGTCATGTCCGTGTCAGGAAGCGGTCGAATTGATATGAGCTCCACCGACTCCACCATGAAGAGTGAACAGAGACCCAGTAGGAACTGTGCCAGAAGCTTGCTGATGGCAACAAACAAAAAAGTGTGTGGTTTCTCCACAACTTGAGGCTGAAATGGAATATTTGTCCACATTTTATAAACAGACCTATAACCATTTTAAATCAGACTACGTTTTTCCAGTCGGTTAAAATCCTGAGCAATTATTTGTATTTGTTAATATACAAAAATAGTTTGATTTTGTTTTATTACAAAGGCAAACAACTACACTAAGATTCTTCAATCTTAAACAACTAACAAAAGCCCGGATGATGATGCAACAGCTTTGGAATCTTTATTCTTGCTTTTTGTCTTTGTTAACATCTTTTGTTGTATCTTCGATCCACCTGGGGGGAAAAACATAGATTCTCAAACTCGAAAAGGAATGATATCAATGCCCTTGATGAATCTCAAAGGCTGCAGTAGCAAAGGGACACCGAATGCCACCAGAAAGGCTGAACTAAATGCTTTCTTCTCCCTCTCCTCGTCATAGCCGTAGGTGAATTATCGCTCTGCAGTAAATGAGCCAGCAAACCCCGACTATAAAGAAATAAATATTGGAATTTCTTTTTTTATTAACAATTATTATGTCCAATTAAGGTTTCTGGCTGCACACACAGACTTTTTTTTCAATGCCTTTGTAAACAGGAAGAAAACCTTTCCTGATATTTGCGGTTGGCCAGCCGCAGAAGGGGGGGGGGGGGGGGGGCGTATCCGGCTTTGTACTCGGTATCTGATTTGAACAGAAATCAGTGGAATCGGCCACCACTTCTGTTGCTCCCACTGCCGCTGCTGTGATATTTCAAAGTGTCACTAGATCTAACTAGCTGTTAGAGACCAACGTCTTATTAGCCCATTGTGTGAAATTGTTAAACATGCGTCCTTTGTGGTGTGGCCATGGATTAATTGCACTCATTTTGCAGAGGAAGCTTAAAGACCCCGGACTCCCACAGAGGTTCTTTTAAATACACTCACAGATTAAACCTGGGCTGGATCGAGGTCACAACAATATCTGTAACTGGGATGCTTCAGTGATCAAATTCTTCTTTAATCTTAAGTATTCTCCCAATTTATGAGGAACAATTTTGTTTTGGAGTTTTTGAGATTACAGTCTGCCTTCTTTGTTGTTGTCATGTGCGCAAGGCCCCGCCCCCCAGCTCCCAGATGATGACTGCTGTTGGTTTTAGCTGACAAGTCGTCAGCATCACGCGATAAATCTTAAATGTAGCGTGATGTATTCAAGAAAAAGGGACTAAATGACAACGCTATGAGAACCAACAGTATCACATTTCACATACGTACATACAAAGACATATCAGGTCACGTAAGATCATTCAGAAACTTTAAAACTGTGGGAACAAATAATTTTTTATCAAATGTTTTTGTCAAATCTATCTGACCTACACATTGGAAAAATAATACCTGTGTCCAGAAGGAAGTGGAATTTATTATTAAGAGGGATCCAATATCTGTTTTGCTTTTAGGATGGATTTAGCCTTGAGCAGATGAGTAAGAAACCTTCAGATTAATTCAAATTCAATAAAAAAAAAAAAATAATAAAGTAAAATAAAATATTGATCCCAAAGGGAAATTAAATGTTGTTGTAACTCATATTAGTTCAAAATTTTCAACTTTTTTTTTTTAGAGCCACAAGTAATCATCTCTCTGCTCCTTGGTCCCCGCTCCCCACCCACAAAGCCTTCATCCCAACTCCTGTGGGATTCGGGGTCACAGTTCAAGTATTATCTGAGCCTTTTGAGATGCCAATCAGCTGATCCCAGTTGTCCTTGTTGCCGCGGTTACAGATCACAACATTTCAGACAGCTAACACGGGTCAGAAACTGCCACGTTAGCGCCGCTAACGTCTCATAAACATTGTGTAAGATTGCAAATTAGATCCTCCTAAAGATTTAAATGCTACAAAAGATATTAATAACAGCTGAATTATTTATGCAGATGCCGCAATTTGTAGTTAGTGCTCCGGATGAAATCTAAATTAAACAAAAAAGGGGAGTTAGATTCACTGCTGTGATTAATTGTGAACAGAACACCTCCTTCTGCTCACTGTCTAACACACACACACACACACACACACACACACACACACACACACGCACACACACGCAGAGAGGCAAAGTATCCCTCTTGTATGAATAAGCAGAGCACAAGCACACATTGAGCTGCATTAATGGAAAGAAAGGAGCTTTATGCAGACACACAGAACCTCTGTTTTAATTAGCAGCACGAGGAAACAGACGCACACACTCCACCGGCTGTGTGTGGAGCAGACAAGAGGATGATTGGCAGGTCTGCATGTGTATGTGTGTGTGTGAGTGTGTGTGTGAGAATGCGGAGGCAAAATTCAAGCAGCGCAGATTTGATTTGTTCTGTTGACGGGATCTGTTGGAGTGTGTGTCTGTGCTCGCTGTGTGTGTGTGGTCTGGCTGTGTGGGCTTCTCAGCGTGACGTCTGAGAAGTCCTTTCTCCGCACTAACTCTAAAAGCGCCTCTTAAGATGGGGAGTACGGGGGTGGGAACACCAGGGCTATCACCCAACAGGGCATCGAATGTGTGTTTTGCGCGCGTGTCCGTGCACATGCGTAATTATCGGAGGACTAAATAAATCCCCTCAGCAACCGGTTGATGACCCTAACTTTACTGCAGAACGGAGAAAACCTCGTCGTTAATCATGTTAATTACGTTTTAGAAACAAGGGGAGCTGGGGTCTTTCATGATTATGGCTCTATTTTGTACCAACAAATTGCCATATTGTCTCTTCCTACTTCGGTTTCGTACCGCTACTTGTGTTTTGTGGCAATTTCACAGATGACGGACATAAATATTCCAAAACCTCATAGAAGGTAAACTGAATTGTTTGTCAGTTTTGGAACATGTTCAACATTATGTTTCTCATTAGCGATCATGTCACAGTTTGTGTCTGTTTGGGCGATGTTTCTCTCTCTCTGTGCTGCAGATGCAGGTTTTTCATCAGGGTTGAGCGAGGTCTGGCGCACACCTGCTCTGCATCAAGCTGTATGAAAGGCTGCCGGTTCTTCAATGCCTGACAGTTAACCTCTGTGGTACCTCCAGCCCTCCGTGTATTTCCTTGTCGCAGAACTTTATTCATAACTTCATGCTAACTTTCTTCTGCGTTTCCTTTCAGAAGTTACTTTCATGTGTGTTTGCTGAAAGTATGCCACCACATTACTTCCTGGAATCCTCCTCAATCGCCTCCATAAGCTTCTGGACAGTCAACCATGATCGGCAACCACAACCTCTGTCTCCATCAAACCGACCCGTCCAACCTCCACCTTTGCCTTTGGATCACAACCCAAACACTCTGGACTCTGCTCACTCCACCCGAGCGTCTTCCCTCATCTTTCAACCATAAGTGCCTTTGTTTCATCCTCCACAATCTTCATTACTCTTCCCAGTCTTACCTTCTACCGTCTCCTTGCAGTCTTCTGTGTAAATACAAGTCTAATGTCTTTATGGCACAAAACAACGGGTGTTTTCACACCTGATTGTCCGGTAAACTCAGCTTGATTGGGGACCAAAATTGCAACATTTGCTACATCTTCAGCTGGTGCAATTTGCTTTCTCACTGCACTGAGTCAAACGTACCCAGAATGCCGAGCATGTTGGTCTGCTTCCTGCTTTCGGAGCGGTCTCCGGTCCGCTTGGCATTTATACATGCATTCAGTGAACCAAAGTTAATTTCAACCAAACTGAGACCGAGGTTTTTAGGTGAAGCAGAGTTTACTTCATAGGTCCACATCAAACTTATATTTCACATTCACACCTCCCTGAATGAATCAGACCTTTTATGCAATCAACTAGAGTTCAGTTGAAGCAGACTAAACATGGATGGCGTCAATGCATCCTTAGTCAAGTCAGAAGTCTTTTATTTTTGAGGTTTGAGTCTCAAACTTGAGACAGGGTCTCTTTTTTACATGTGTCTAAATTCCAATCTTTTTCTATTACCATAAAAACAGTAAGTCATTCTAGGTAGAAGCAGCTGAAATTATTATATTTCACAAGGTGAATGGACATAGCCTTGAATGTGTCAGCTGTAATGGTTTGTACATCTGATCAAAGTGTTTATTAGGTACCTCCCTCTGGAGGTTTACCAGGTAAATCCCAAGGCAGACTCAAAACAAAGTATATGGTCTTTATGAAAATCCCTTCTGGCCTTGTTATGTCTTGAGAAACCCCAGATTTATCTGGAAAAAGTTGCTTTGGATGTGTAAGTTCCCCTCTGGAACCTTAAACCCTCACGGCCTGATCAATAAGCAGATGGCAATGCTTGGATGGATGGATTCATCCAAACAACCTCAGAAACACCTTACTTTCAAAAATGCCACAATATATCAGGGTAGCGCTCAAAACCAGGTAGCTTAGGGCCATAAATTGAGCAACTGGATGATTAAAAGTTGACACATGGAAGGTTTTGACCAACAGTCTTTCCCAAAGGTAAGACAAGTGTGTGTGACTGTTAGCATGTTTAATTTTATCTCTGACACTCCATAAAAACCTTTTAAACCCTTTAAAATTGCGGGTTATAGTTGCTGAATACCAATTAATCTGAGGACTTTATGTGGCTCCAGGTAATCTACTGTTGACAGGAAGCCTGTTCTGTACTTTGGGTCTCTTGAGTCTACATTGATATAATTTACCCTCTTGCTCTCCTGTATTATTATCTGTCTGCTCCCTTTATGATGTACAACACAAAGTGTGCTAAAGGATAAAGTATATGTATGGCAGTGGACGAGGCAGCATCGGCGGTGTCGGTGTCGGCCCTCGGCCTGGGCGCCGACAACAACAGAGCTGTAAAGTGAGGTGAGACCCGTGTGACTTCACAGGTAAGCTGAGCGTGTTTGCACTGCAGCCAGAAACACTGCTGCTGTATTTCACACCAGCAGAGCCAGACACACTCACAAGATGACACACACACACGACTCAGAGCAGGCCGCCGCTCTCCTCTGCTCCTCTCTGCCAAAATGACAGCCAATGTTTAGTGGACCTTCGCTGGCTTTTTAGCGCCTACCTGTTTATTCCGCCACTTCCACTAATTTTCTGGAACTAATATGTGAACACTTTAAACACTTGTCGTTTCTCGCGCTCCCCTCGCTCTTTCACCTCTGTCGGCCCATCTCCCCGCCCTCCTCGACCGCCCTTCTTCCACTCCGTCTCCTTTGCATCTCCGTGCGGTTTAAATCAGGGGATTTGAGGGTGTTAAGAGCTGAGGTGTAAAACACCCGCTAGCTCTCTGTAAGCTCCTAAGAAGGGAAAATAATCCAGCACAAAGTCTTTTTCTCAACAGCAGCTCTCCTCCCCTCTAATCACCCTATTAGTCTCCTTCACTCTCCTCTCCTCTCCTGTCCCCTGTGCTCCTGACTCCAGCTGTTTTCACTGCTGGTTTTTTTTTATGTACATTAATAAGGGCCCTCCACTTCATAAAACAGTGTTTATGCCACCTTTAAGTGGGCTCGCCTTTAGGTTCAGATGTGAAGACATTTGCGAAGGACTTTTTGACTCATTGTGTGGTAGATCTTGTGACTGATCAGCTGTTATCTTTACTTACTCAAGTGGAAAAATCCTTCATCTGAAGCATGTCAGATGTTGTTGCGATGCAGATTGGCAAACTGAGTTTACACTACAGCTTTTAGTTATTTTATTTTATTTTTTTACGTTTCTCTGAGCATTTTTATGCTCTGATCTCAAACTGAGAATGTCTACTCTTGTGGAAATTATCTGTGGGTTTTTAATATTTTCCACCTTTCAATTCCATGGCAGAATTGTGGATTTTAAGTAGTTTGTAATTGGCTTTGTAACTCTTCCCAGACTGATAATTGGCGTACTAAGTTTTCTCAATGACGCCATTGACAATAATAGAAACTCTCTTTTTCCTCGAGACTGCATTAGCCAATGTTGGTTCCTTGAATGGGTCTTGCCCGTTGTCTTGTTGTTCTGAACAGCATTGTCCCTTTTAAAGTGTTGTGTCAGAACCAACAGTGTCACGACACTGAATAAAATGTCAGGGGAAAGAAAAACTTCCCTACAGAAGACATCGTATCATGTTGGGCTGCCCGACTGGTGCACACATCTCACCTCATCGTTTCCGTTTTACAAAATGAGCGTCTATTTAAATAAGATAACAGACGACGTGCATTTCGTCTGTTGAGGCTTCGGCCAATCACACGGCGAGCATTTCCCCTCAACCCCACAGGTTGTGCAGACGTGCTCTGAGACGATGTGCAATCTGAGTCACATCTCACTGACAGCCTCCTGTAATGTAAGGTAACAAAACACAAAGCCACAATAATGTAAAAAAAAAAAAAAAAAGACTAACAAATAAATAATGAGAGGTCTTTAATCGACCATCTTCCACATAATCTCTGATGCATCCTCCTGCTCTCTTCCCTTGAACCGAACAATAAACTGTTGCGTACACAAGACGAACAGGAAACATTATTTTCCCCCCTCTCTTCCCTCCCTCCATCTGCCGTCTCTCTGTCTCTGCTGCTCTCTCGCCCATCTCTCTCATCTTCCTCCACTCACTCCCATCCTCCTCCTCCCTCCGCCCCCTTTCCTTCTCTTCTTTATATTCATAGGATTTTAAAATGTCTGTAATGGCCCTGGTAGATCAAAACACTCCTTCTCCTACTGTGTGTGAGCGCGCCTATGCGTGTGTGTGCGTTCCTCTTCTCGTGTGTGTTTACGTCGGCGTGTGTTTGCGTGTGTGATTAGCATATCGTGGCTATGCTCTGATTGGCAAACTGGCAACACAGAGCCCAGCGGGGCATATTTTATTAAAAGACCACAGTGCGCGCGCACACACACACACACACACACACACACGCGCGCGCACACAGAGTTAGAAACAGTCACTGGTCTGTGTCAGAACCTAATGAATAATACTAAAGAGCGAGCACTAGGGGTTCTCCATGTATTGTTCTGTAATGCCAAGAGCAATAAAGATTTTATGACCATATTTTTATGGGCAACAGACATAAGCTGTTATGGAATAGTTGGATATTTAAAAGTCGTTCAGAGCCGTTTTTTACGGTCCAGAAGAAAAGTTGCCTTGTAATTTATTAAGTTTGACTACCCAGGGCTCATAAGTAGAAAATCTTTTATGATCCAGATTTTAATATCGCTGCATAACAATGAGTCGGCGGTGTGCTATTTGGTCGCACGTTAGCCGCGCGCCTGAGACGACATCAAACGACGTCTTGACTCCGGACCGTTCCTTGATGCAGATTAGCAAACCTTCTGTTCTGTGATGTATTATGTAGAGTGAGACGATGCGCGGGCCGACAGGAACGGGAGAAAATAGCTTTTCTTCTCGGAGGCGAGCGCTCGATCTGGCACCACGAGAGAGCACATAAAAGAATCTGTGTACTTCCAGAACCAGCGGCTCCTGCTCAGGCAGAGGAAATATTGCGTTGTAAAATAATAAAAAAGAAAAAAAGAAAAAAAAAGTTCCAGGAGTAAACTGCTCCAAGTGTTAAAATTTACCACATCACAAAGCCCGACTCGGTATTATCACCGTGAGACATGGGAGACGGTTGTCTTTGGATGCAATTAAACATCTCCATTCTGCTGCAGGCTCAGCAGGGAGTCCCAGCATAAGCATTCAAGCAGCTTTCAGCTAACAAAAAATAAATAAAAATCTGTTATTCATGCATTTCCAAGGCAACGATGTACCAGGTTTTATGGGCGTCATTTCAGGTGTCATAAATTCAAAGGCAGAAAAGAAAAAGTGTGTTGTTTTGTAACTAAATTCATGCCACTGTTATTCATCAGATCTATTTTTTTCAAAGAAAAAAAAAAAATCACAAACTTAAGTTTCAGTGTAATTAAAGACTTTCTAAGACCCTTTTGATGTGACCTTGAATAAAAACAAAAATGTAAATGTAGTGGATAGTTGGGAGATCCTGCTGTATTACAATGAAGCGTAGCATAAATTGGGAAATTTATTGGTGCGCCTCTGAGTCTTGGGGTAAATCTTTGAGGTTCTCACACAGCACACGGCTTCGTAAGCCTCATATCAGTGGTGAAAACCAACGTTGTCCAGCCAGCTGGTTATAAATTTGAACTCACCCATGATAGACGCCAAAAAGCTAGCTAGTTAGCTAGGTAATATGCTCTAGCTAGTTAATAAAAATACAGCCTTGCTAGCAAGTTCTCAAGGGCATATTGCTACTTTTACTAGCAAGTGTAGGTTGTTAGCTAACACAGATATCTGAACTAGCAGCTAATATGCCTTTTGCTACTGTAGCTATCAAGTGTATATTAGCAGCTAGTCACTGGTAGCCTCAATCGTCTCACGTCACAGAACAAAGTGAAAATGTCAGAAAATATTATATTATAATCCTGGCAAGGTTTTCATCAACACAATAAGGTTCGGTCACATGTTCTAGACCCTTACCGTACTTTCCGGACTATAAGTCGCACCAGAGTGTAAGTCGCATTTTTGAGGGAAATTTATTTTTTTTAATCTAACACCAAGAACAGACATGCCATCTTGAAAGGCAATTTAAAATAAAAATAGAATAGAGGCAACAACAGGCTGAATAATTGTACGGTATGCTAACGTTACATGACGCATAACAAACTGAGAACGTGTCTGTTACGTTAACATATTAAGAGTTATTCAGATAACTGTAGCATAAATAACATGCTAACAAGTTTAGCAAACCATCCATGTCGCTCCAAATCACTAAATCTTCATCCTTGGTGTCGCTTGTAAACAACTCGGCTAACTCACATTATCAACACAGGCCTAGAGCGCCATCTTGCGGTTTAGTGTGAAAATAACATGTGATATGACATGATAATGTGCTCATAACTTCACATTTAAGTTGCTCCGGAGTATAAGTCGCACCCCCCGGCCAAACTATGAGAAAAACTGTGACTTATAGTCTGGAAAATATGGTACTTATCCAAATAAAAAATGTAAAGTCAAGTCATTTTCTGTTTTGTATGTTTTAGGCTGACATGTAGATGGAATCTATTTGACATTTTGGAGTTTTAATCTCTGAAATGAACATTTGTATCACTGTATCAGTGAGATGATGATCGAGGAGGCAAGACAAACTTCCTTCCTAGCCTTCTTTGTCATAGGATTAATTTTAACATTGCTGTGTTTGAAGACACACTTGAGCCCAAAATTATTCATACCCATGGCAGATTTAGATTTAACTTTCAACTTCACCAACATGTAATGTGAGTGTTTGGGAGCGGTCCAGTCAAAGTCCCGTATTGAACCTGAAAGGGAATCTGTAGAGGGAGCTAAAGATTAGGGTGACGGCACGGAGGTTTTCCAGACCTCAAAGACTTGGAGCTCATAGGATAAAAATAATATTGTTAATATTGTTAATGACGCTTAATAAAGGCTTTTCTATGGATTACAGAAAAGAGGATAGAGGTTTTCTGATATGCAGATTTATGAAGTTATTTAGTTTTTTCTAAATAGTTGCTAGTTCAATCCTCTGCCTGTTGGAAGATGTGTGTGTCTTTTCCTATCAGAAACTGATAGGATTCACAATTCATACTTCCAGGGGTATCAATAATTTCAGACTCCTCTGTAAAGGAAAGCGAAGGCAGATCTTTCTGCAGCAATCTCCCGGGTTTCAACACACACAGGCTGTACTTGAAAGACGTGTTCTCAGAAATGGACCTCTGTTTATAACAAAAACAGGAATTGTTTGGGTCAAGTGTGCTGATATTTGTTGAAAACAATTATTTATTGGGAATCCCCCCGCCCCCTGCCACCCTCATACACACACAGAGAATAAATGGGAATATTAATTGTTGAGATTTCTATACCTGCATGTAAACTTCACAAAATTATGCCTGGAGGTTGTAATTTTACACGGCGCAAAAAAAAAAGAAGAAGAAAAAAAAAAAAAGATTTAAATGGAAGATTTTTCTTCATACTTTTTGTGCAACAATGTGAACGCCTTTCTCACCGCCACCCCCAGTTGCGATGCTGCCTATCCTGGTTTTAAACTATAAATTCAAGTCTGGCTCCGCTTTGCAGCGTCTGCCTCAGATTCTCTCTCAGATTTTCTTTTTATAATTAAAACAAAAACAAAGCAAAAAAATAAATAAATAAATCCTCCGTGAGAAACAGTTAAAAAGCGTCACGCTGCAGCGGCTGAAGGAGAGGCTTTGTTTAAGGCTGGGATCACGGCTCTCTGAGGGGCCGTAATGCACGCTGCGGGCCCGTTACGGTGACAGCGGAGATCAATGCCGATCATTGCAGCTAATCTGGTAAACACAGCCGTGGTGTTAATCTCCGGGGGTAACCGGCTCATTTTCCCGCCTGCTATAAACCGCGTGTTGAAGTAACTAACAGCTCCACTGTCGTGACTGTACAGCGACCGCGCTGATTCTCTGGGAACAAAGCAGAACATGGAATCTGACGAGTAAAAGATAGTGTCAATTTAGAGCAGTCACGTTACCAAGCTTCCTTCAGTTTCTCTCTCTATATAAACATATTAACTATGTCTAAGAAGAAGTCGGATTTGCAATTTAACACCTTAAAATCAGGCCTCTGTCTCTTTAAGAAGCTCCTGCTTTTACTGAAACTCCGCCTTCAGGAAGTCATCACAACACGGCTCCTCTGTTAACCCTTTAACAACGTTTTTACCAGCGTTTCACTGAGAAGTATTTTGCATAATGAGCTCAGCAGATGTGCAGTTCTAAACAGGTGTTTGCTAATTGCTGCTGGCTAGTCTGAAGGAGCACAGTGGGGGAACATCAGGGGAGTGATGTAACAAGTAACGCTGGAGCAGATTTTTAAAGGTAGTATGACGTGTTTTCCAGGCACACAGTGACAATTTGATGGACAAGTAACTATGTTACCTTCAATTGTTGTATATATAAAACATAAATTAAAAGAAATTAAACTTTGTAATCTGACGTCTTGAAATTAGGCCTGTGTCACTTAAGAAACTCCTGCTTTTTCTGAAATATTTTTACCGGCGTTTCATTGAGAAGCTCTTATAATGAGTTCAGCAGGTGGTTGCTAATTGCTGCTGGCTAGTCTGAAGGTGCAGAGTGAAGCTTCAACCTCAAAGGCAGAGCTAGGTCCACCCAGGCATTTTGCACACCCGAATGGTTGCCATGGAGACTAAGTGATACCTCAAACATCCCTGGAAGAGACAAAGTAACACTCCAGGTATGCTTTTGATGAGGGAATAACATTATAACGTGATGTACAACTCAAGAAAGTCATTTTTACGTAACACTGTCCCTTTAACTCTCTCTGCGGTGTGTCACAGGACGCCGCTGATGCCTTTCTCCGGCACAAAGACGATCTCGGCTGGTAAAATATTGCCCCGAAGTCCAATTCAGCCCGCACAAATCAGACCTTGGCGATCTCTCACAGAGCAGCTTATGCCGCCATAAAACCCGGCTGTGCCAGGCTGATGGGAGACCTCTCCTAACCCGGTTGTCTTTAAGTATATTTCTCCCTAAGCACCGTCTCCTCAGCCCTACTGCAGCTACTCAACCGTAGCTTGATTCATGGGGCTGCTCTTTTGTTCGTTTGATGATATTAAGAGCGTTTTATCATCAGCATAAAAGCTAAATCATTCCGGTGCCCTCTCCACAGAAGCAATTAGCTGGGCTTTTTTTTTTTCTTCTCCAAAATCAAAAGTCTTAAAAAGCCTTTTTTTTTTTTTTTTTTTTACTATTATTATCAATCCACAGAGGAGGCTTGAATTTGCTTGGCTGATAAAAAAAAGTGTCACAGCATTCCAGAGGAACACTCGAGCAGGGAGCCTGTAAATGTACGGCAGCCCGATAAAGCGAAAGGTGGCGTCACGCGTGTATTTATTGGTGCGTGTCGCGGTCGTGAGCTGACAGGCAGCCGGAGGGAAAGAGGGGCCTGATGGGTATTATGCAAATGAGGCCAGCTGTTTGCTGCATTGGCACACTGCTCATAACTCTCTTCTAGTTGTGCTGGAAGTAAGAAAATATTTTATTTCCCCCGTCAACACTTCGCCGAACCCTTTCCTTTATTTCCTCAGAGAAGGCGTTCCTGTTTATGCTGTGGCTTTATGTACATTTCTGGCAGCTTTTTGCTCTCACACCTCTACATATGAGGAAGTATCTACGGATTTCTTCTTCTTTTGCTTGCTTGAGACAATGCAGCAAATCTTCATATCAGTCTAAATTAACCTAAGAAAGCACAAAATACAGTTTTCAAGTGAAGACTTGAGGGGTGGGCATTTGCTGTATTGTTTATCATTTATCGTGATCATTTTTGTTTTATCATGAGAAAAATTTGGATTTATCGTTGTCAAATAAATTTAATTAATTATGTCTAAAATCCCCCCGCCCCAAAAAAACTGCCTGGATTGTTGAGATTCTATGGAGCTAAATTGAGGCCATAAAATTTTACCAAAAAAAAAAAAAGAAAGAACCTGTAAAACATTTTGAGACTTGGAAAGAACAAAAAACAAAAAACAAAATCGAAACAGAAAAAAAAAAAATCAACACCAACAGTTTCAAATTTACTGTTTTTTTCAGGGTTTTTCTCCACTGACAGCATCAATAAAAGTAATTACATCTGAAAATATAATAAAATGCAGTTACTGTGAGCAGCTAACATCTATAAGTGACTGATGTCCAAAAGAAGCGTATAAAACAATGTTTTTTCAAGGGCAGTACTACTTATGTTTGTCCACTGAAGTTACCGAGAAACGAAGTAATAAATACTTCTTTTGTTATCATAATACAATAATTATGTTAAATATCATGATAAAACTTTAAGTCAATGTCACCCAGCCCAAGTCCAAGCAGACCTGATTCTAAATTAAAACATGATCACCTCCTTGTTGAGTAATGATGAGTTCAGTTTCACTAGCTCCACCGCTAACATGAAGAAATCACTTAAATAAGAACGGTCTGACTTCATAAAGCAGACTAATAGATTTGGAAACGCCGTCATATCTACAGAAACTCAACGGATGAGAAACAGAGTCACTGGCATCTGTGGAAAGGATCGCTCAGAAAGTCCTTCCTCTGGCTTTGGGACAACACTGGACCGCAGCGAAAGCTTTTATCTGTTAAACATGGAAGTTTGCAGAACTGGTCGGTCTGTAAGGTCTATAAGAATAAATCCAAGAGTCCATCGACAGCAGGGGGTCAAACAAGAACAAGAAAACACTCTGTAGGAAGCTCTTCTCTCAGTGAAGGTCAACCTTTTAGCTGAAGGGAGCAGATTTTGCAGGTACAACTATTTCTAAGCATATGCATCCATATTTCATATTTTCATCCAAATAAATAACACCTGATCCACTGAAATCAATGAATCAATGAATCAGTACAAATTAGTTAATCCTATTCGCCACTTTCACTTTCTAGAGGCACGAAATAAAAGTGGCATGAAAATGAGAATTTATTTTATTTATTACTTATAAAATACCTTTTTTTAGAGGCATCAATATATAAATAAGACTTGAGGCAACTAAAGGAGCTCTATCTCACTTTTTGATTTACCTAAATTGATAGATTTGCTAATTAACCAGCAAATATCAGCTGGATATATTTGTGTCAAACTGCAAAGAGAAAAAATACTAAACAGCACAATGTCTACAAGAAGCATTTAAAAACTAATAGTAAATGTAGCAGGTGTCTAATCTGTATTTTTGCTTTGATTTTTGTGCAGCAGTGTGATTGTTGCTTTTCTCTTTCATATAACAGCAGTTATGTGAAAGAGTTTTTACAGTTTTACCTTTACATTGCTTAGGAAAATACAACGAAACTGGAAAGACGAGAATCTCAAACCAACATTTGTCTCATTGCAACACAGTTAGCTTAATCAAAAAGGCTAACCAGGAAAAGGCTAGTAGCCTAACACCTACTAGTACGTGAGAGAAAAAAAAACAGTAGAGTGCGTTTTATTTATTTAATAATGTTACTCATATTGTTCAGTTATAACTAACTGTTTGTCAGGACACTATTGTAAAACAAATCTTTGATATCAATGAGTTTTATCCTGGTTGACGAAGCATATTAGCAACCTCATCGCTCTCAGGATGCGGCTACGTTTCTCCCTTTGAAAAAGCAGAGCATTGTGGTTTAGTTACACAGATCTGGATCTATAAAAACCATAATGGTGAGAAGGTTTGTGCGGTTTCAGAACGTCACCTCGATTTAGCGAGGTGGCTAATGACTGCTTTGGTCGGCGGAAAAGTTAGCCACACGCTACATTGCTTAGCCTTGGGGCTAATCGTTGTCGTAACTGCCTGCTTTTAACTGCAGCAGAAGGATTTAAGTGGAGTGACTTGACAAGAATTTGCCAATAAATCAGCGCAGTTGTTACTGAAATGAACGAGCTGAGCAGCATCAGAGATGCTTAATGCAGCGCATAAATCTGAGAGTGAGCAAATTGCATCATTTGCCACCTTTCGGTGATCCAGTAGCATGTTTTCTCTCAGGCAGGCTGTGGCAGGCTCACCAATGCCACTGACATGACTCTGGAACTAAACATAAGAGCTCAAGCTCATATAAAACTACAAAATATATAGTTTCCTCCAATTTTTGGCTATTCTAAAGAAATAATGCTCTGTAGCACTGGTTTCCTTGTCTGTTGTCCGGGACCAAGTCCTTCAGATTCTAGATGTTTCTCTGCTCCAAACTCAACCGTTTCCTGTTTTGGGTCTGACAGGTTTACACTGCAAAACCAGAAGGTCTCAGCAAGTATTTTTAATCGAGTTTCTAGTGATTTAAAGTCTGACTGTGAGTCTCTTCATAAGGCATCAATATCTGGTTTCAACTGTAAATATGACAATGGTAGGCTAATTTTTTAAAGGTAAAGAAGCCAAAGTATCCTGGGAAGTTCGCCTCCCGCCCGGCTTTCTTCACAGCCTGACATCTGGAGTTATTAATGTGTGTATTACTGCTTTCCTTTCATCCAGCCAGTGGGCTATATAAAGGCTGAATCTTTTCATTCAAAAAGCCATACATGAATGCTTTCTCTGAGAGCAGAGATGATTTGGTTAGCGCTCCCCTCCCAGTGATTACTGACTGAAGGTCTTAGTCTAGCCTGCTTCTTATTTACCGCTACATTAGTGGGGAGGCGCCGCGTGTTCCCGCGCGCGCGGCTGGCGGAAAACACCGCAGCACGCCTCCAAATCAGTGTGAAATTACATCAGCCGCACACTTTGAACTACATGTAAATGAAACTTGTCACGGGCACTGTTGGAAATGTCACCTGTCACCTCCGTGTAAACCTCCTTGCTAGACTGCTGGCAGGGTTTAACAAATGTACATGCACATCCGTTCGACTGGAGCGTTGCTCGACTGAATGCGAACGCGGTGATACAGCGCGAGCCGCCGAACGCTTTGATGACAGCTCTGATGTCAGAGAGGGGAGTTACTGGTGTTTTGTTTTTATTTTTCAGATTTTGCGTTTCTGAGTTATGCGTCAAACGTCTTGAATCACAAAGAAGTTTAATGCTAGTTTGTGTTTTCGCGACATTTCACGTTCCTCTGGTCTGATCAGTCACACCGGCCAGGTCTCCATTGCAAATGTGCACAAATCTAAAGTTGGAAAAAAAACACAATTTCACAACTGCTGTTTGTCGATGAAATATAAAAAGAAATTAAAATCACACATGAATAAGCTTCTTCACGTGATAAGAAAAACTCATAATAGCGATGGATGCAAACACTTAGATGAGATATATTCATAACTCAGCCATGGTGCTAGTTGGCGCTATCCTCAACCGCCTCGTGCTACACAACACAATGAAGGTGTCGGTGCCAGGCCTGTCACAAGAATCAATAAATCAACTGATTTAAAAGAAGTTCAATAATTTTAATTTGCACGATTTATTGTTTTTTTTCTCTTTCTGCCAAAAACTGGATGACAAACGTCTTCAGTTTGGTGCTTCGGTCTCAACCAGCTGGCTTTTTTTGAAGGACAGTTTTGTGATTCATTTTATTTGTTTGTCTGTTGCTTATTTTGCATGTTTAAAATGTCTTCCAGTTCCACGTTCGCTGCTATTTAAAGTTTATTCATCTTTGAGAATGTGTTCCTGCATCATTATGCCTTTACCATCTCAAAGCAGCAATATTATCATTTATCGCAATAACTTCTGGGGCAATTTATCGTCCAATAAAATTTATTATTGTGACCGGCCTAATTGGTGCCCGACATATAAAAGACTAATGTCTTAAGAATTTAAGACTTTTTTAAAGAATTTTAGATAAACAAATTTAAGACTTTCTAAAGATGCGGGACACCCTGAATTCATTCAACTCCATTAGATTTCAGCTTGTTGTTTCTTTTATATTACATTCAGTCAGACTGGTTCAGTGAGAAAGTGAAAGCGTCGGATGTTTCACATCCTAAAAGTGGAGGTGTTATGTTTTAGTCTCATATGCAATGCATTTAGTTGCCTATTTGTTAATGTTCTGGAGCTACAGCAGACATCACAACATTAGAAAAGCTGCAGCTGGAGAAAAATCCTTCACTCAACAGATATGTATGTATGACCCTACGTGTGTGTGTGTGTGTGTGTGTGTGTGTTTCTATCCTCACTGAAGAGAATTCAAGGCTCCTGTAACCGTTAGGAAACAATCAATACTGTTATCAGTCTGCTTTCCCTCCTCGCTCTATCACATACACACTCTCCCATACACTCAGGAATAAAGGTCCCCGATCAATAATCCTATGGCGCTAAGAGAAAGCTTCCACAGCAGTTTAAAGCCTTATTGCACACGCTTGGTCACCCAGAAACACACTGACAGCACACTCAAACAGCAGAACTGCCAGGCACACATCGAGTGTTTTAAACCCATTTGTAGCACCCGCCTCAATCAGAAAACGTTACGCAAAAACATCGGAGCGTTCAGGACTCTACAAGTGAGTCTCTAACTTAATCCTCGCATCTTTAATAAGACACATTTGAGGGTTTTTCTGTTTGTTTGGGGGGTTTTTTGTTGTTGTTGTTGCTTTTTTGTCACTCATCAGGGTTACAGAACACCAAACAAATCTTAAAACCAGACAGAGATAACCCGAGTAAATACGAAAAGCTTTAGCTGAATAATGTTTTCAATAATTAAGGGAAAAAATGCTATCAGAGCAATCCTGGGAAGTTATTGACCGGCTGTGTCTTCTTTGGTTGTTTTTGTTTGCATTTGATTAATAATAACTGGAACATTAATCAATATATTTTATGTATATTTGATGATTATTCTTGATTTATATTATGGTATTTGGCAAAATGTTACATTTATTGCTTGTTTCATAACTGGCTACTGTATTCCGTTTTTATCTTACTATGTAAACCCTTTGAACTGCCTTGTTGCTGACTCATTTATCATTATCTGCAAAACTGTTTACATTCAGACACAAAGAGGAGATTTTGAGCACAGTTTCTTTCAGGCCATGCCACAGTATCTCATTTGGATCCAATCTTGGACTAGGCCACTTCAAAGGTTTCTTTTGGCACATGTTTGGAGTCATTCAGTTCAAGAATTTCTGGTGTGCTTTGCATCATTAGAATCCAAAGGGACTTCAGCTTAATGTTTGAAAGTATAGGTTTTTATTCGTTTAAATAAAATTTTGTCACACGGACAGCGCTATGTTGTTTACGCTGCAATGCATTATGGGAAGATGACATAAATTAGGAGCCGTATTTTCTGCGGAATAAGCAATTTTAACCTGAACTAGAGCGATTCAAGTGAACTCTGGTGTGGGAATGTCAAGCAAAACCAGGAAGCAGACTATAGCGCAGGGCATTCTGGGTAATTACAACCAAAACAAACATGTGAGTTTAAAAGTCCTGTAACCGCTAACATCTGACACCACTCCATTTTTATTTACATTTGATGAAGAAGGAAACTGCGCTCAGTGTTTTCTCGTGTCGTTTCCTTTAGTAGTTCTTGGTGCAGCACCACCACAGACGAGGAGGGAAACAGGTTTTTCAAAGCGTTAGGTTCTTTTTTGACACAGCCCTGTGTGAAAGTGAACCACACCAGGTGAAAATGTAACAAACACTGCTTTTTTGAAACAGAGTCTACTGGACTATCAGGTGTGAAAACACCCTCAGTCTAATATTAAAATTTCCCTGACTGACCGAGCATTTAAATCACCTCTTTACAGAGAGGACGCATGAAGCAGAAGCATCTGTTTCTGGTTCACAAAGCCCTGCCCTGCGACATGCTGCTCTTTTGCTATTTAAGCTGCACAACGCATCCAGGAACTCATCTAACTAGAACAAATACAGCCGTGATAAGGTGCCATAATCAGCCAGTCATTGTCTGTCTCTCTCTTCCTCATCTCCTTCCCGTCACCTTCAGTGCAAATCCAGTCCAACACCTTCCCTCCCGGAAGCTTTTGACGCCACGAAGCCTCCAAAAAACACTTGTGGCCATGAAAGTAAACTATATTTCAATTCCTCTCGTCTTCCTCCGCTGTTTGTCCTTCCATCTCCCTCTTAGTGCCATATGCTCAGAGCTCCAGCTCGGGCTCATTTGCAGCGCTGCACACACACACACACAAAGATCTGTCCTATCAAAGCATAGGAACAGCTGGCTTTCTCGATATGGATGGCTGCTCGCCTGTCAACGAGTCTCACGCAGCACGCACACACACACACACGCACGCGCACACACACACATACGCATACAGGCGCATCATCATCAAAACCCGCATCTCCTGCTGCTTCAAGAGGGGAAGAAAGAAAGACAGCAAGAGAGAGAAAGAGATGCAGAGATGGACAGACAATACGTGGGGGTGGGGGGAGAGAGAGTCTGAAAAAATGCAAACATGCACTCAGGACTTGTGACATCAGAGGCAGACTGACAGTATGTGTCACTGTTAACCAGCTGAAGCAGATGCTCATGAATAATTGAAGGGGTTAAATGAGGAGGAGTCTGTTCCTGCACTATGAAAATGTCTGTATTACGGTGTGTTTTTTTTTTTTTTTTTTAAGTCTTTAATTTGAATTCATAATTGGGTGTCAAATGATAAACAGATTATAAATTAGCACTAAGATGTGAATGTGAATGACATATTTGTAAACTTAATAATAATTTGTTTGCATCCAGGCAAAGTGGGTCGTGGTTGGTTGTTTACGGTGCTTGATCACAGAGTTCTGTGTTCTCTAACTGATCCATTAAATAAAAATCTAATCTGAAGAGAAACAGACTGTTTTTATTTATTTATTTTTTTTGTTCTGTGGTTCAGGCACTAATCTTCTTCAGCGGTACAAACCTTTAACTAATGAGTGGCAGATCTCATCAGTGGAGCGGCTTTAGCAGAACCTACTGAGGTCGGGTTATTGAAATTCTCACTCGACCTACGAATCTTGTGCCTGCGCCACGGTACTATCTGTGTTTCCATTACAAATGTCTGCAAAACTCAGTCAGTGCTGCGGTAGTGTCAAAAACTCCCACACAATTTCACAATTCCATTAAAATGAGGAACGCAATTAAAATCACACGTGAATAAGTTTGTTCATCCGGTAAGTCCTCAAAAAACTCATCCTCCATCTACTTCCTGTCTGTCGAATTCTTCTTTGTGGTTTGTGCCAGTGGCAATGTTCATAGTTGTAGAGAAAATGGAGTTTCCATTGCAGTTTTCAAAAAAAAAAAAAAACTATTTTGATATGGCTCAAAAAAATCCCCATCTCATCCAAGTGCTTACAGTTTTTTCAAAATTGCCGTTTTTCCAGAAAGACAATTTATTTTTAAAATGTCAAATTGTCCAATGACATGGTCAATGAAAACACAGCTAATAAAAATCAGCTGAAAGCTGAATGGAAAAACCAACCTAAAGTGTAACTAATCCCCAAATCAACTTTTGATAAACTGTCTAAATATGATATTATATTTATTTATTTTTCTGACATTTTTGTGCAAATTTGTTTACTTTTGCTTTATTTTACCTAAAGCCAACTCAGTGCTGACCCCTCTGGTGAAACTGTGGTTAGGCAGTCGAATTCGATCTAGTTCACATGACCCTGCTTTTCATCGTGTTCAAGTGTAAAACCACCTCTCTTAAACAAACTGCTGAAGCAAACAATCCACACACACACACAACCTCACTAATAAACACGGCTTCATAGGGCTTTGAGTTGTTAAGTGGCGCTCACAACTCCATATTGCACAGTCTGGTTGGCCAAAGATAGCACATTGTTTTTTAAGCTGCAGGTCATATGCAAAAGGTTTTCGTCATTGCCCTTAAAGAGAAGTCTTAAAGTCTGCATGTGTGTTTTATAATATAATTATAATTTATATATAACTGTATATATATATATATTATATATATATATATATATATATATATATATATATATATATATATATATATATATTGTAAAGAGTGCCTTGGGAGCAGCTGGGGACAGCATTACTGAAGGATGGTCAGGAAAGTAGCTGCGGGGGAGGCATATTTGGTGAGTACTGACAGAATTACTGCCTTCCCACTGGAAGTAATGTTTCTAGATTTGGAGCATTCGAGCCACATTTGAACGGTTATGGAGTTCGACTGCAGAGCAGTAGTCGTGTAAATTCAGAGTGAAGGGGCTTCAAATTTCGTCCTCATTTCAGAGCACAGACTGTACCCGTCATCAGACCTCTGCCTGACGTTCTCTGGTATGTGGGGAGTTTGGCTTGCTCTGAGGTCTGGTTTAGCAGGAACGGTGCTGCAGACAGTTCCACCTTAATAGCGCTCACTCGGCATTACGGTGCAGCGTCAACTTCTCAATTAAAAATGACCGATTCGCCACGAAGGCGAGGACGTGTTGACAGGAAAGCGAAAGGCGTAATGCAGGCAAATGGCAAGACGATTGAATAAATCATGATGCCAATCTGTGTTGCGCCTTTATGTTAAGGAAAGCCGGTTAACCCTCTTGATTCAAGAGAAAACTCTGGCTGCCAGTATCAGAGGTGATAGCTGTTTGTAACTTCAGTCCTCAAAATTACACTTACCAAATTAGTTTTAAAAACATACTCTTCTAACGTAGTGTAGACCAAGTATCTCCAGACTTTTGTGAGCCTATTGTGGGCCAATGCGTCTCACTTATGAAATGTAAAGACTAGACAACATTTTTGAATCGGCTCTTAAGACCCCTAGTTTATAGCAGTCTGTCCCAGAAACACTGGCTTGCTTCAGTACCATCTATCTGTGGAAAACTTTTCAGGTCTCACATAATTTTGTTTCACTTGGCCTGTCAGATATTTTAAGGATGTACAATGAGATTTGCCAAGTCTGGAAGGATTTCTTTGGGAATCACTTCTTGTTTTGTTTTTTTCCCAGTGGGACTGTGTCAATGTTGCAAGTGCAACTAAAGAGATGGGAAAATTTTATCCTGGTGCAACAGGTTGCCAAGAGCACAAGACTCCAAAGACCCAATAAAGAGTTGTAGACCTGGAACTTATCGATTTTTGAGTTGATCTATAGTTGGTTGATCTTATCGATCGGTAAGCGGCCATTTTCTTAAAAGCCAGAGTTTTCTCTTCAATCGAGAGTCAACCGGCTGTCCTTAACATAAAGGGCGACACAAATTGGCATCGTGATTTTTTTGATTGCAATTTTTCTGCATTACGCCTTTCGCTTTCCTGTCAACACGTCCTCGCCTTCGGAGCGAATCGGTCATTTTTAATTGAGAAGTTGACGCTGCCGAGTGAGCGCTATGAAGGTGAAACTTCAGCAGCTTGTTGAGTGTTTACATTTCAAAACAGAAGCACATAAAAATCATTTTATACCCCGATCCGGACTCTGTTAGGATCGTTAGTTTTTCCTGTTCTAGTATGGCCCCGCCACCATCCTTAAGCCAAACTGCAACACTAAAAGAAGGTGTAAGTTGACGTTATTGGTTAATTGATTGGAACTCATTTTCATCTAAAGAATAATTGGATTAGATGGTTCCAAACAAAGCTAACAGAACGGTAGACAGACAAATTATTTATAGTATATTAAAAAATAAATCCTAAATATTAAAACCAGAGAGGCCTCTGGTTTTACTTTGTTCTTCAAAGTAAAAGTTTTTTATTTGCTTTTTCAGTAAAAAAACAAAAGAAAAAAAGATGATTTTCTTGACTTGGTTTACAGACTCTTAAAGTTGATGCATTAACAAAGACCACCTCCAAATTCTTACCTCTCCCGTGTGGCTGAGGTTCAGTTTTGGCAGTTTGTTCTTCACGTTTCCGGACGTTCCTCCAAAAGATTGGCTGCTGCTAAACCCCTCTGTTGCCACCGGAGGGGGCTTCAGCTGCGGGGAGTCACTCGGCGCCTGGTCCTGGCCGTCCATTGGTCGAACGTACGCCGTGGGCTTCTGCTGAATAGCGATCGGCTTCCCCGATAGGCAGCCGGGTGGGAAAGTGGGCGTGGTCAGACCAGACGTGGGCGTGGTCAGACCGGGCGTGGGAGTCGTCAGAACAGAGGTGGAAGCCAGCGGGGAGGAGGACAACGAAAGGTGAGAACTTGTTTCATTTTCGAACGGGGAGGTTTTGAAAGATCCGCCATTTTCCACGCTGGAGGAAGACTTGAAGTGGCAACCGTCTACAGTGGAGGAGCGAAAGTTGCCGCCATCTGTAAGAGAGAGACGAAAAAGAAATCACCTGAGAACAACAAACCCTACCAACGGATCATCGCCAGAGATCAGTCAGATCAGTACAGCCAATCAAATTGGAAAGAATTAAGATGTTTTCAGGTTTCCAAATCACCCTTATTATCTGGTTATGTAATAAATGCTAATTTTAATCATTTTTTTCCGAGAAGGTCTGAATCATTGGAACCCTTCAGAATTTTACTACAATTATTTAATCAGCCTTCATGACTCAGGCAAGGATTAAAAAAACAAAAAATTGTGAATTTTGATATAAAATGTTTTGTATTTTTTGCACCTTTAATCAGACACATCTGTAAAATCTTTTCTTGGTTTCTATCTTGAACTTTTAGACATCTTGAGTAAAGCAACCCTCTCCTAAGAATTAATTAATAAAACAACAAAACCTCTTGATTTGGGCTGAAATGATTTCATCGAGTTCATAAGATAATGTTGGCTTCACAACAAGACTGGACAAGATTGCAGCAATATTTTTAGAGAAACTAAGCACTCTGTTTTTTGTAAACAAATACAAAAAGGTTTTACAAATGTAATGTTTGCTTTTAAGAATACGTAATCACTGTAAAATATTTCCTTTCAGGTTTTAATACTTAGTATGTTGCGATTTCTATTTGTTGACTTCTATTGTTAAAAATGGGCTTTCTGTATTTTCCAGGCATTTCAGATTTTGAACTACATTTGATTAAGTGTATTAAAAAATAAAAAAACACCAAACAGACCTTTTAGTTTAGGGGAGTTTTCACACCTGATAGTTCGTCAGACTACAACACTGGTTACCTTTTCAGCTGATGCTAAAAAACAAACCAGTTTTGAAAAACCTGTTCCCATCCTCGCCTGTGGTGGCGCTGCACCAAGAACCACTGAAGTGCATAACCAAGAAGAAGACACCGGGCACAACTTTCACCTTCACAAAATGTAAACGAGAACGGCGAACAATTTTAACAGTTGTAGGATTTCTCTTCAGTTGGGTTGTATTTACCCAGAATGCCCTCTGCTTTAGTCCACATCCTGCTTTTGGAGCGGTCTCTGGTTCGCTTGGTACATTTTAACCAAACGGAGACTTGGGTTTTTAGAGAGTTGAATTTTCTGGTCCACTTGCACATTCACATCTCCATAAAGGAACCAGACTTTCTAGTCAAATGAACTAGTCTGACTGAAGTGGACCAGAGAGGGCTGGTGTGATCCACCCTTAGGATCCAGTAGGAAGCTCCGACCCAACTTTAAGTTTGGCTTTGAAACTGTTCCGGTCTGCTTCTCCGCAAGGCCCGACAGCCTCGTGGTCATTTACATGTCGACATGCTAAATCAATCCCTGGGCCGCAGACCGGTACCGGTCCATGGAACAATTGGTTCCGGGCCGCGCAAGAAATAATTAAATATTTCCGTTTTATGTATTATTTGTGTCTGGAGGATCTTTTAATTTGAAAATCCTTTAACCGGATTCTCTCTGTTACGTCTTGCGCTCATACATCGAGGCCACAAGCAGAAAAATGAGTCAGAAACAGATCAGATTCTTTGGAAAGTTTCTTTTCGAAGGGAAAAGGATGATCGGTTACAATTATCGCAAGCCACACTGGGAACATTCTAAGAATGTCGTAAGGGGAAAATGGGGCAAAAATTTTTAAATTGTGCCATGTGAAGTAGGCCTTAGAAGAAACCCCCCGCCGTCCCTCCACCCATCCTACCGGGCCTTGACCGGTCCACAGTGATGAAAAGGTTGGGGACCACTGCACTAAAGGACTCACATCCATATGGCAACTGGATATCAGACCTGAATTATTATGAAGTTTAGTATGGAAAAATGTTATGCAGTTCGGTACCCATCTACAGTATCTCTCAATGATTATGTCTTCACAACACTGACACATCCAACTGTCCATTAATGTCTGCAGTATAAAACCATCCGATATTAAATGTACATATAAAACATAAAACTGAAAGACTCTTGAATGCAACAGAATCAGAGCAGCAATTCCATTTGAGGCACGTTGTGAACATTTACCTGGTAGGGAATGGCTTTTGGACGAATGCCTTCTGGAAGAGGACGAGGAAGAGGATGAAGACGAGGAAGAAGGGCTTGATTCCTCTTTCAGACCCAGTTCATCTTTGAGAGAGCTGAACAGCTCCTCGTGCCTCTGCAGCTGCTGCTCCTCTAAAAGAGCCATTTTGCCCCGGTTGGCCGCGGCGACCACAGGGACCTGCCCCTGTCCGTTTTGCCCCGCCGCCCCTGACCCTACCACCAGGCCCGTCACTTGACCTCCCTTCAAACACTCCATGGAGCTCCTCGACTTCTTCGCGTTCTGGTGCGGGGCCGTCGATAACGACGTGACGACGGCGGGCGGCTGCATGGAGGCCGACGTCCTCTTTTCCCCGCTCACCTCTGCTCCTCCTCCGCCTCCACCGCCCGCTGCTCCTCTCAAGGCCTCATTGAACAGCTGGGTCTCCGTGTCCGGTCGTTCGGCGGCGGAGGAGCCCGCCGCTGGCTGCTGGTTGTTGCTGGCGGCGCTGCCTTTGGGGATCCCCACCAAGTGGCTCTGGTTGGAGTGGCTGGTTAGCAGATCTTTCATTTCTTCGTAGGAGCCCAGGGTGTTCTGGACTCGGTTGGCCAAAGCATCGCCCTTATTAGTCTGACAGGGAAGAAGAAAAAAAAAAAAAAGGACAGAGGGAGGGAGAAGAAAAGGACATTAATTAAGTCTTCCATTTCTCCTTTTTTCCAGACTTGATGAACAGCCCTCTTTACTCATCTGGAGAGGAATAGTGAGAGATAGATAGGGTGACCACTGACCAGCCTTCAGGAGGAGATGATTAATTAAATAATGCCACCTTTAAGAGGCCCCATCTCGGGTTGAAGCTGTGAAATTAATGGGGCAGGAGTCATTATTACCCCGACCTCACATTCTCAGCCAATCACTGTTAGGAGGACAGTCCTGCCTTTACTTGTATGTCATCCTAAAGCAGCCTACCTGCTATGGGAAATGCTGAGAGGTGCCCAAGAATAGCCTAACAGCTCATTTAGTGTCAGTGACAGATTCCCTGAAGAAAGAAGGAAATCGGCACTAGTGGCAGCAGTTCTTCTTGAGCCAAAAAGAGAGGAAAATAAAGTCCCAGAACTGGTAGCTGTATGCAAACACTGTTTGTATTGAATGATTTGCTTTAGTCGGAACGTCTTAATTGCTATGCAAAGACTTGTTGATTACCATACCACAGGGTGTAAATAAGAGGTCACACAGAACACCACTTCTGTTAACCACGAGCCACATTTGAGGAAACCAAGACAAATGTTAAAATTTTATTGGTAGAGAACTGTTGCAAGTAATCACCAAGTCTCCATGATAAGGAACGAAAACGGCTTCTCCGCCTTACCTTCACAAAGTGGAGTTTGGTTCACTGTACTGGGACTTTAATGGGATCTGTGAGCTTCAGTCAGATGAGACTAGGGGCAGTTATTGTAACGTTTACTTTTATCAAGGGAACTTTTTTTTTTATATCATGACTGGAATTATAATACAATATAGCACCAATAAACTTTAATAGTTGACAAACATAAAAAATTATAGATTGATGTGTTTGAACATTTTTTTTCCAATGTTGGGTCCATGAAAGCATCTTGATTTTATTTGGTATTTTTAGCATGTCCTACATTTGGCATTTTAGGAATACCATATGAAGATGGTTGCCCACATGTGGCAGGGTATAACAATGTTTTTACTAATATGACTATACTTTAAAGGTGCAGCAGCATGTGTTTTCCAGACACACAGTATATACTACACAACCCTGTGATCACATTGTGCAATTTTATAGCACAACCAAGTATCTATGCCACCTTAAGTTGTTATAAAATAATGCTGTGTTTTTAGGAAGCAATAAATACGTGACAAGTTTTCAGCCTGAACAACGAGCCGTAAAGCCGACACCATTCATCAGCCAGGTCTGAATTATGCAAGACCCACAGCAAACCAACACGCGGCTGACATTTCATCGTGAATTACAGACAAACGCGGAACAATGGGACCAGCGAGCAAGATCAATGCCAAATGCCGTCCAGTAATTTTATTGCACATCTTATTAGCAATCTGGTCAATAGAATTTCTCAGTCAGAAGGCCGAGGTCGCTGACGGCCCAATTACCACGCCGCTAACAGGGATGCGGTGGTGTCGAGTCACAGCAAGGCTGGGAAGGAGAAGTAAAATCGTATTTACTTGGAGAATTAAAGAGAGGAGGAAGCCGTAAGAAGATTAATAAATTTAAATCATCTGTTTAGATCTCCCAGGCGAGAGAAGAAGGGGACAATTAAAGACCGATGTGTCAATGGTTGTTTTTCCTCGAGGTGAGCGTTTGAGCGTGCGGATTTGTTGTTCCAATGCAAACGGTTTCAGTCAATAACCAAATAATAGAGTAATAACATGCAATGATCCATGGAGAGGCCTCATTGCTGAGGAGGGGATTCTAAGAATGTGTGCGTGTGTGTGTGTGTGTGTGTTACAGCAAACATTTCACGACATTACGAATGATCATACCACCATGGCACTATTGGCTGTAATAAAGGGCCATTTAAGCTGCGTTTCGCGATGATCACAAGTTTCTGGGTTCTGTTTTCACCAAGCAATTGTTCTGACATGAGTTTTATGAGCCAGGTGGAGCTGAAATCACAACGTGTTCTGGTTTTTACATGCCTCGGCGGAAAACGAGCGGATCTGCACGGAGCAACAGAGAGAGAGAGAGAAAACCATGGTAACGACGCTCACACTGCGCAGCTAGCCTGCGTGTTTGGCAGGCCTTTTTTTTTTTGTGTGTGTTTGTTCTGTTTGTAAAAATTAGACATTTTGCACATTAGCACATAACTGAGGATAATGGGGACGTCTGTAATAGTTTGATAATGGTAATGGTTTGGTGAACAGCCAAAGTAATGGACATATTGGACTCTGTGAGATGGGGGGGTGGGCGCTTTATTTTGTTTGCACCACGATGACCAATCTTCACCAATACTGGCAGATTAGGGGGTACAAGCAATTTAGCCTGGTGTATTGACCGTGCCACTTTCTTAAAACTCTGCAAATACGCTCAGTGGAAAGAAAACAAATCAAGAACCAAACAGAAGTTATTATAACTAAAACTAATAAAATAGCAAAATCTGAAATTGAGAAAAACATCTTTGCTAACTGAAATAAATAAAAAGGGTAATTAATGGGGGAAAACTATAACGAACAAATGTTCCACTTTTCTTGGCTCCAACTGGTGACCCGCAAGGTCCAAACTCCAAAAACACCCTGAGGGAACTTGACCGTGACCTCTTCACGTTGAATGGAAACGGTGTCAAACGTTTGTGCAGCAACAAATCTGTTTGTGCCGTTATCATCTTTCAAACTTTAACGGCACAAAAGAAAAAAGTTTCCAAAGGTCACAAGAGCAGAAACTCAGGTTTGTGCAGATAAACTGTTTAGAGCATAGTTGATTGATACCAAATTTGTTTTATTTTGTAAGTGTGTGTGAGGGTGGAGAAGGGGGTTGTTTTGACCTCTGGAGACATTCAGAATAATATCTTTAAAAAGTTAGCGGCACAAATGAAAGTTTTCGCTGCGCAAACGTGCGACGCCGATTTTGTTTGATTTGAAGAAGAAACTTGAACTGGCACTGACCACAACACTCTTCAGTTTGGAAGTTGTTACTGTAAGAAGACAAGCAAAAACTGTCAGCATTTGTGAGATTTTTGAACGCGACGTCGCAGAAGCTAAACGGTACTGTGAGTTGTTTAAAAGGAAATTGTATTTTCTGCATGTTGTACAGAGAGGAGCGTGCTTACACACAGTCGACCCATTTTATCTGTTTGCTTTTCGACCTCAGCCAGCTATTAAAGGCGCTGGATTCAGAAGTGTAGGGAGTCTTTCGGGAATCTCAGAGTTATTTTCTGTCTCCTCAAGGTCAGCTCTCACAGACAACAGTTCAGTTTTGCTAGTCCTACCAACAGTGCTAAAGCTAGTAAAACAGTGTTTCATTCATCGTGATATCGCCTCTACTCCTAATAAAGTAATCAGTAGCGGGACAAATATTTACGATTTAATGCTTTTATAGTGCAGCTTGAACAGAGAAATTGAATTTCAAAAACTCAGATGAGCAGGTCAATAATTATTTTTACTTTTTTATTTTTTACCTGAAACACAAAGCCCATAAATATCCTCCTAAAACAAATGGTACAACAAGCCAGAAGGTGTGAAATATTCCCAAACAGATTTCAAGAGAACTAATCAAGAAGGCGGAACGCCGACAAACATCATTAATCTGTCCCATCAAGTCTTTCCTCGGCATCGTTTCGCCTCTAATAAAACGAGAAAACCTCCAAACGCGCAAATAAACGAAAGAAAGAAAACGATCAAGACGCATTTACGGACAACGCACATCAGAACTGACGGAAAAGCATTGGAATAATCCTAACAGAAGTCGCTGCCGTGCGCGCACACTCGCACAAACACTACACACTGTGGAGAGCCCAAGTTAGCTGTGAATAAATTAGCCCATCTCGTCTCCATCTCAGGCTCATGAATAAAAGATCTGGTGGCTGAAGAGGAACAGAAAACACATTTACAGAGGTAAAATGGAAAACAGAGGAGAGGGAGAGGATGAATACCTATGTATGACTTTGGTGTGTGTGTGTGTTTAAGAGTGTGTGAATAGATCATCCCAAATAGCTGCTAACAGCATAACGCTCCTTAACAGGATTAGAAGAGGGATTAGCTAATAGCTGACAGAGAGAATGAACGTTGGGAGAGAGTGGAGAAGAAAAAGACAGAAGTGACGGACATACGATTAAAAACGAGAAAAAAAACAACTAAAAACAGAAAGCAGAGGTCATCCGGGCTCCACAAATCCAATATCCGATAGCTAAAAGGAGCTGGTATGAAAAAGGAGCTTGGACTTAAACGCAGAGCGGGAATTGGTTAGGAACAGGCTTTGGTAAAAAAAAAAAAAAAAAAAAAAAAAAAAAAACAGTGATTTGATCAAACAAAGTGAGCATAAAAAAAATAAAAGGAAAAAAAAAAGAAATTTCTGTGTGGTAAATAAATCAGTGGAAGAAAATAGCGAGCAGCGAGGTATGAACTGGAGAAATGTGCGGGCATTTTCTTCAAACGGTTGAGAAAGAGGCAGGCGTATGAAACGAGTAAACAAGTTGTCCCCGATGAATGATGCAGTGACCCGTTCCCTTTTATCAGAATTATTTTCTTTTCAATTACAGCTTCCCTGTTCAGCTAATGACTGTAATTAATGAGGAACCTAAAAACCTCTGTGCAGCAGCGTATTACCGGGGAACTGCCTCTTCGCTTCCCGCTTATTAGATCCAACGCCAAAATTCAGGCCGTTTGGATTTAGGCTTATTGTTGCTAAAAGTTACCATGTTATAAATCCAATCCCCACTGGTAATTACAGTATTAGTGTATTCTTTTTTGAATCTGAATTAGAAGTATCTTTTGACATCAGTAATGCTGTCAAAAAGCACTACGATGTATCTCTTATTCACGTCCCCATGATGGAATTAGTTAAACGACAGATTGGTCCGTCGTTAGCAGCAGATTTGATTGAGATAAAATTAAGAAAATCTTTTAGTCAGAAAACTTATTAAAAAGTCCCACAGATGGACACGAAGGAGTAGGAAAATGGTGGCAGCTGCCTCTTCCTCACTGGATAGGAGTTGGAAATCTTGACGTCCATAACCCGACCGCGTTTCGATTTCAAGTATCGGATTAGAAAACGTCGATGGAAAGGGCAAAGTTCCATCGAATGTAAAAGCTTTTACAATAGCTCGAGGTGGTAAGAGTTAACTGCTGCGTCTATAAAACTACTGAGATGATAGATGTAAAATCCTCTATTTTCATGTTCATAAATCTATTTATTAGCCTTTTGAGCTGATGTGAAATTGGCTCGCGACTCTATAATCCTCCTTGTGGCATTTATACTAAAATGGCGGCTCCAAAAGTCGAGAGGAAACACCAGAGTGAGTCAGTTGTTCACTGAGAACTGAATCCATTTTTTGGAAAGTCTTCTGCTGACGAAACATGATCACAATACAATACTTCAACCTTTTTGAATTCTGCACCCAAAAATTAACCAAGATATTAAAAACTAAAACCAAAACTAGGACAATAACTAATATAAAGTAAGCTGGAACTAAATATTTAACTTTTAAAAATGGGCAAATACACACAAGAAGTGACTTAAAACTAACTGAATTAGACAAAAAGTCACAACAAAATTAAACGAAACTACAATGAAAACCCAAAACTATTATAACCCTGGTTCTACAGCGAACGGGACGCAGCATCGCCAAAGCCGGCAGAACAATTGCATCTTGACCCGGAAATTTCCCTCAATTTCTCTGAAACTTGCGGCCCATGACAGTTCTCAACCTCTACTTCTTGTTTAGTACAGCCGTGCGTGACATCAACATCTGAAATTACACAATCACGCCCGATTGATTTTCTCCAAACCAGTCGATGGGAACCCCACAATTTGTATTTCCTTTTTTTTTTTTTTTTGGTGACATTTTAAAAGTTAGCTCAAAATTAGCATGACAACTGGATGGAAACGTAGCAGCCTACCTGTGTACAATTCATTTTATTTGCAGAGGCTAGCATGCAGCAGTGGTACCTCACACCGACCAGGCCACACACACACACACACACACACACACACACCCTCCTCTCTCCTTGTCCGCACAAATCTTGACCTTACGTCTTCACTGTTAATTGGCTTAGAAACGATTACCAGGAGTGTGGAGGCCCCTAGAATTGGATTCATTATCAGAAGAGCAACCTCTCATTTGCTTCTACTGACCCCCGAGCCCCGAGGAGCATCTCGGTAAGAAACCCTCTCATCCTCTGTGTTTGGACACAGCAGGTTCGCGCAGATTCTGTCGAGACTCAAAGCTGCTCTGGTCTAACCAAGTGTCGAAGCGCCTGGTGGAAGCTAATGAGAGTTAACAAGCTGAAATCAATTTTACACAGAGGGGGCCGCACAGTGCCCGAGGACTTCATGCATGTCTGGTTTACATTTTGTTAAAGAAAGGGAAGAAAGAAGGAGAAAAAAGGTATCTGAAAATAATGAGTATACAACTGTGTGTACAATTGTTTCAGATTTTAGCCTCGGGGGTGGGGGTAAAAAGAGGATGAGAAACAGTCACATCCACAGAACAACATTAAACAATACAGAAGACTCGCATTATTGTTTGTCACCAGTAATAAGTCCTTTCGAATGATAATTTACAGCAGGCGGAGTGGCTTTATATTAGCCTAAATCACAGAGCCGCGCTCTTGGAGGAGACCAGCCTATCCTAATTGATTAAGGTGTTGTAAACTTGGTCTCTTTCCCCTAAATTCAATCGTGGAGTCAGGTATGTTCAGCTCTTCTCCAGCAGAGATAAATCAGCAGCATAAACTTGTCTCCCCGACAGCAATAAGAGAGCGCCACATGTGGGGAAAGCAGCTCAGGAGGCCTGCAAACATGGATGAGGAAGACTTATTGCGGTTAGCTTGTTACCCTGTCTTAGCTTCAGGCTCCCTTTCATTCCTTAAATTTAAACGCATACACACTAGTTCTTCAAAAATTACAGAACAAAAAGTGTTCTGTTGTTTCAGAACACGTTTTGCTTCCGAAGTTTCATTTAGGCGACTATTATTAAATTTTTTTTTTACCAATATAATATAACGTGTAGCTAGCCACGTGTAGCTAGCCACGTGTAGCTAGCCACGTGTAGCTAGCCACGTGTACGCTGATGACTCGTACAGATACCGTTAGCTCGACTAAGTGCAAGTAAAACAACGCAAATTTCTCACAAACCTGAATGAGGAGTTTCATCGAAGAGCCGATCTGGGAATGAAGCTACACCCGAGGTGTTGTGATGCTATCTGTTGCTAACAATGACAATGCATTTCTTTCCATTTTATGTGTTTAAACGCTAAAGCAACAAGCTAACTAGTACAGTTGTGTGTGTGTCTGTGGCTTAATGATAAATCAGAACCGATAAAGGTTTCTTCCTGCTACGTTTTCTTTGCTTTTTATGTGAAGCAAGCGTGCAGAGCATTGAACTAATACTTTGTTCAGGCTCATTTTGATTCAGTCAACGCCCCCCATCAATCGCAGTGAGTTTGGTTCCCCTCACATTAGTTCAGATGACCTACAGCTACATGAAGATCCTCCTGGTTAATCCACCAGATATTGATTTCTGAACTCTTCCTGAGTTAAAACATTAATATTGTTGTTTCTAAGTGAATATTAATTTGTTTTCTTTGCATTATTTGAGGTCTGAAAGCTCTGCATATTTTTTTTATTTTGATCATTTTTCATTTTCTGCAAATAAACACTAAATTTTTGCTTTGAATATATAACTGCTCAAAAAAATAAAGGGAACACTTAAACAACACAATATAACTCCAAGTAAATCAAACTTCTGTGAAATCAAACTGTCCATCTAGGATGTGTTATTTGAGTGTTCCCTTTATTTTTTTGAGCAGTGTAGAAGCCATGCTGTCAGTAGTTCATAGAATAAAAGAACAACTTTCATTTTACTCAAACACAAACCTCTAAAAAGTAAATTGAGAGAAACTGATCATTTTATGTGGTCTCGTAGTTTTTTTCAGTTTTATAGTAAGATTTTCATTTGGAAAGGAAGAAAAATATGCAATTATAAAAAGGAAACATATCAGTTAAAAACACAAAACACACAAAAAATTCTGCTTCAAAAATTGAACACTTAGACTTTCGAAACTGAAATCTCCCATTTCTTTCCAAAAAACTGAATTTGTATAAATTTACTCATTTTTTCCCTTTCTTTTCATAACAACCCTAATGCGTCATTATATTTAACCCTCTAGCACCAAATGCATCATTTTTTTATATGTTTGTTCTCTAACAAAGGATTTTGTCAAAAATATGCTGTATTGAGTAAACATGTTGTAAAAATATGCCTTTAAGTCATATATACTCTTTAAATCAGTAAAAGCAATAAATAGGTCATGTTGGTCATGATGATTAACTCAGCGCTTAAACCTGATGTATTAATTATGATACAAGCAAATTTAGAAAACAAGGCAATGAGTTTAAAATGGTTTCCTGTGTATAAAAAAAAAAGCACAAAAGTTATAATTATGTTTACGTCATCAGACTTTAAAACGTTAGATGAAAAGACTGCAAGCTGAAGTTAAATCGAAACGTGCTTCAAGAAAGCTGTGTCTGCGTTTATTTAATTTTTTTATGTGATGGTGATGGAAGTTTTTAAATGATCCGCCATCATCTCATATTTTTATGCCACACAATCTCTAGAGTTTAAGAAGGTGAGGAAAAGACCCGTCACACTTCTCGTCGGGAATAGAAAAGCGGTAAGAAAAAAACCAAACTTATAGCTTATAATTTTGTTGATGTTGTTTTTTTTTGCTCTTACTTTATACGGCTCTCCAAAGAGGTTAAATCCGGTTGAGAACAAGTCTTCATCTTGCTGGACCTCCTGGTTCCTCCGCTCCCACTCTCTCCTCTTCAGTGCGCTGCGCTCCGACTCAAGATGGCTGCAAAGACACGAGGACAGAAGCTCGTTAGCATGAGCCTTTTTGTCATGGCGTTCACGGGTAAACGTAGAAACAACAGGGCTGCCGACGTTTGACGCGCCGGCCGACAAAACATCAAATTCCACTCAACCACTGCAATGAGAGACAATAACGAGGCTAAAGGTCAGGCCCGGCAGGAGAGCCAAAGCATCCTGGAAAGTAAAGACTTTAATAATAATCTTCGATAAATAGCTCATTGTGGAGTGAAAATGAGTGAAAGGTAGTCGGTCCACCTGGACGTGGCGCCTCCATCACCGCCGGTCAAAGCCAGAGCCACGAGTCCCGCAGAGCCGTTTGACCTGTGATTAAATGCCAGCTGGGCTTTAATCAGACAGAAAAAAGTTTTATGTCAGAAGGTGTTGGAGGGGATTTTTTTTAATTAATGTGGAAGGGGCTTTTTCTGGAAGGCTTTTTTTGGGGGGAGGGATTTTATCGAAAATGCTTTTAAGGGAGTCTAGACGTTTTTTTTTTTTTTCCATCTGTCGACCACCAGAAGACCATTCAGACCCCCATAGCTACGGCGCGTATCTCAGCTGGTACTTTTACCTCCAAGAACGGATTAGGCAAATGAGAACTTTTAGAGGGGATGATAGTTGTGAAAATGTGTCATAATACGGTCTACTTTTTAAAACTAAAAAAAGCAGAAGTTTACAACTCGCCAAAAAACTGTCTGGAGTTAAATCAGACCAAACACCGTTTAAGGTCATCTGGAATTACCAAAATTATTTCTATTTGCTAAACACCACAATAATGACAGAAAGATTATGTTTGAGATTTATCTATTAATGTCTTCAAAATCTGAATAAACTTCCTCAGTGTTTGGTAGCGCTGGCTTTGAACTGTAAGACTCGGGTCAAACGTTTTGGGTTTCCTTCCAGAAGCTTCTCAGAACCAGTGTTTTGCTGGAGTTCTGGTGGAACCGAGTCAGGGTTCACTCACACACGCCGCCTCCATCAGACTGATAACAAGGCTTTGCGATGCCAAAACGTCAGCTTGGGTGTCCTTGAGCCACTTTGTAACCACTTTCATTGCAAAAACACAAAACCTGGTAAGATTTTGTATTTTTTTGGTCTAGTTTCTTATGCAAACATCCGAGTACATTTGAAATAAGTCAGAAACTTTTCATCAAGATATAGGAGACTGTTTTAAGTAAATAATTACTTAATATTGACTTTAAAAAGTTCTAGTTCCATACTTCACAGTTGGTATGGTGCTGCCAGGCTCACATTTTTTCTCCCAGATGTAATGATGGACATTATTTCCTAACAGTTTAACTTCAGTGTCATCGGACCACAGGACAGGTCTCCAGAAAAGGAAGGCTGTTCTTTTGGAGTAACGGCTTCGTCCTCGCAGAGCGGCTCTTCAGTCCATTCCACTTTCAGCAGAATCTTCTAAACAGTCTTTGGTTTTAGTTCTTGGGTCGATTGACAGATTTGGACATTTCAATCTCGGCTATGCTTGTGTATAAATGTGGCTCCTGTATAAATCTGGAAGTCATTCCAAATTATCATATCGTATCGTATCATATTGTGATTTTAAATAAGTCCAAAGGTGTGTGTCTCCAATTACCTTAAATGTCTCAGTTAGGAGGAGACTCCTAAGAAACGACGCCATCATCTGGGTTTTCCCTCCCTTGTTTAAACAGATTCTGTGTGTAAACTTGATTTTGAATGCATGAATGCATCTCTGACGTCTCCTCTGGTTATTGTGATGTTTAGCAAATAAAAAGAGTTTGGCCAATTCTAACTGAGCTAAAACAAAAGAAGTTTGATTTAATTTAACTTCAGACAGCGAGAAAAAAAAATAGATGTGTGTCTCTTTGTTCTGTGTATGTGAATCTCTGGTTTCAGCTGTAAGCAGTTTAGGAGGTTAAAGGTCACCCTACCTATGCAGCGTCTCGTTAATTTAACTTGTGTCATTCCCGTGTGAATGTTTAGTTCGATCCAAAGTAAAACCAACTCAAGACATAAATATGGTCGTTTGGTACGCCACCCGGTTGTTGCTCTCCAAAAGCCACAGTTCAACTCACTTTCTGAAAAACTGATTTTTCTGTTCCAGCGCAGAATGAACTGGTGTTATTGAAGCACTGGTGGGGGTCTTGCACTAAAAGCAGTTGCGTAGGCTTTTGTGTTTGTCACACACAAAGCATGCGGCAGAAGGCTTCGCAGGGAGTTCGGGGCGATCCGTGTCTTATCGGTGTCCAATCTGAATTTGGTGAAATGAATTTCCAAAGAACGTTAGGCAGTGTTTTCACTCACTGCGAGCAATGAAACACGATTAATTACATGGATATGGGTTGGAACAATTCATAATGGTAAAAGAGGCACTCAGAAATGCTTATTGCGACGGACCTAAATAAATAAAAGTAAATTTGAAAACAGGATTTTAAATGCAGTTCTTTAAATAACCGGAGTCCTGAAGAAAACTTATTTTAAATGGGAATTTTCTTTTTTTTTAAGAACAATATTAGCGTTTGTGCCACGATAAAATGCCGTCACAACCATACAGAGAAAGGAAGTGATTTTCTATCATCAATTTTATTGATAGCATAATAATACCACAAAATATGTATTCAAAATAAAACTCAAAGGTCACTACTTCCAACTTCCCGTTTAAATTTGATTTGAATTGTCACAGATTTCTGCGTTACACTCTACTTCACCACTGTGTGTCTCTTGTGATGAAAAACTCAAACACTCGCTCTCTCACGCGCACACACACTAAAAGACATATGAAAGCAGTAAATGTAATAACTACTGGAACCATTGGAGACTGGCCTGCAGGGAATAGAGAGGGTGGTGAAACTTTCCTTACATAACCATGTATTTTTAGCAAAAACGTTCCTTCTGCCGCACAACCAAACATCCAGTCTCCACCGAGAGATACATACACCGGCAACCAAGGTGAACTCCCCTGTAGGAAACAAACACTAACGGGCGGGAGTGTGCGACAACACGAGGCGGTGACCCGCTGACCCTGGAGAGGGGCCTCCTGTTTTATCACATCCACCGCCGGGAGACGAGACGGGCCGCCTAATTAGGGATCGGCGCAATTAAAAGAGACTTTCTCTTTTCCACTACAAGACCTCGCCTTCAACATTTAATCTATCAGCAAGATGTGCGTGGGAGGGAGGAAGAGCGAAGCGACGAGAAGAAATAGAGAGAGGGAGGAAGGGGAAAAAAACATACAGAACACCCAAGGGAGGGAAAAAAGACCCAGTTTCAGGGCAGCAGACAGTTTCTTTAAAAGGAAAGAAAAATAACAGAATGATGAAAGACGGAGAAGAAAGGTGGGGAGAGGGGAGGTGGAACGGGAAGAGGGAAGGAGTTGAAAAGGACGAGCAAGCGGAGGGAATTCCAGACGCAGTGATTGACGGGCCGAGGTGTTTACGCGCCGGGAACGTGGATGGGATCGTTTTACGTGTGCTGGCTTTGGCTGGTTGACATGTGCGTTATCTGTCAATGCAGAAAGATGAACTGACAGCGCTGTCACTACTACAAACGCGCTCGCATACAGTACACACACACACACACACCTATCTCCGCAGAGCTGCGGTCCCGTATGATGGATCACCGCCTCTGTATCCGTCTGTCGCATGCTAAACTTTCACATGGAGGAAATCAGGTCGCATGAGGTAATTAACACATCCAAGATTTATATCCCAGCATGCAGCAGAAGCAGAGAATGCACCTACATGTGCAGGTTCGCTGGCTAGCTCAGACTGTTTCTCTGATCTGACCTAGTAAACCGTAGCATTTGCAATTTTAAGAGCCTGTGGGGAAAAAAAGCAGTTTTTATTTAGGTAGTTATTTAACCTTTACTTATCCCCATGAGGCAGTTAAAAATAGTTTTTATGTACAACTTTTTCTTGTGTTAAATTTTGTCTAATCAAAAAGATAGTATTGACTATTACAGACAGAGTAAAGGAGGTCGAGAAACTTTGACAAAATGCCATTTTTTATCTCTGTCCTACGACCCAAATGATTAATTTTTATTTATTTTTTGTTAATTAAACATTAAAAATAACTATTGAAATTGCAGAGTTGGGAACGATTTCTGAAATCTGACGCTACTCCGTTTTATTTACGTTATTTACGTCAAGAAGGACGTTGCGCTCAGAGGTTTTTGAGTCGTTTCGTTCGGTGGTTCTCTGTGCAGCGCCACCACAGGCGAGGAGGGGGAACACATTTTTCACAGGGTTCGGTTCGCGAACCACAGCGACTGAAACCGTAACAAACGTTGCTGTTTTGATCCCCAAACGAACTGAGTCTACCAGACTAACCTTCGTTATCCACAATAGCCAAACAATGTCACTTTAATAGAATTGCTTTAATGGTGTGGTTTCAGTTTTGAATTCTGCGTTTTTATTACAGTGAAGCCATATTTCTCCAGATTGAAATGACGAAGGAAAGAAAGATTTGATGGGACTAACCGATAAACTGGATGGGATTGGTAGGGATTATTAGCAGGAGTGATGGCAGCAGCAGGCGAACTGTCAATGTTGATATTTTCTATGAATGAAAATGTAGTGATGGCAGCTTTCTTTCCTACCACTCAGCTTTCCTTCTCTCTCTCTCTCTCTCTCTCTCTGTGTGTGTGTGTGCGTGTGTGTGTCCTGGAGTAATGCTGATAGTCAGAGTAAGCTCTGGGAATTTAATCTCAGCAGAGCTATGCTGTGCTCCCCTGATAACTAAATGCACACAGCCACACACGCACACGCAGGCCGGCGTCTCTCACTGAGCCTCGTCTTCCTTTCATTTATTTCCACTGCACAGAAAGGCGGCACCGCACACTCGCTTTGTCGGGAGTGCCCCTGAGCAAGGCACTAATCCTTTCAGTTAGCAGATCGCGGTTAATGGGCGACTGTCCAGCTAAAATGAGGATTACGTTCCTTGATTAATTAAAACTGTGACTACGGGGGATATCGGGAGTAAAAGAAACTACTGCGGCTGTAAGAAGGATTGGAATACATTTCATGCTGAGTAAAGTTAGCATAATTGCTACTAAGCCGAGCATTTAGGTTCCCGCAGCGCCTTGAATGGTTTCACATTTTTCACAAACTTCAGTGTATCTTTTGGGTTTTATGTAATAAGCCAAAACTTCCATCTCTTTCTATTAAAAGAATCTCCAAATTATTTAGTTTTTTGTTGTTTGTTTTGTGGAGCATATCTAAAATATTTGAAAGGAAATGCAGTTTGGGAAGCTAGCTGCATTGCTACTTGACACACTACTGGCTTGCGTTTGCAAAGCAGCCAATCCAAGAGAGTCATTTATATTTTGCTTGGCTCTGATTGGCTGAACCCCTAAGAGAGGAGATAGGGAAGACTGTATTAGATGTAATTATTTTCTAGCTTGTCAGCCCCGTTAGCTAATAAACAAGCTAACAACTATTTGTTAGCACATCAGCTAACAAACAGTGTAAGAGCAGTACTGCAGATATTAGCTTCTGCAGTAGTGCACTGTGTGTATTAATACATACATTATTAAGGTGTAATTGGTGTAAGAACTACTAGAATAGGCAGCTATTAACATTTTTAGAGTTTCAAGCAAGGTTTCCCCCAGAAAACCTGCTAAGCCCGGTGCTCAGGGCTTTCATCATCATCATCATCATGATCATGATCATGGATCATTCATCCAGCCACTAGCCGTGTTTTTGAGTAATTTTTTTGTTTAAAGTTGACAGGAAATATGAAAATATAATTTGCTAGTTATGCATTTTTGGAAGACTGGAAGATTAATACCTAAACACCAACTATAAGTCTTTAAAAATGCAATCATTTAAAACAACTAATAATGAACAATGCTAAGCCTGGTGGGGGCACAAGTAAAGCCTGGTGGCCCGCCAGGCTTATGATACACTGAGGGAAACTATCAAGTATTTGCGGATTTGAGCTATTCGGCAAGTGGTAGCGAATACCGAGAGATGCCTTAAATAATTTGATAACCATGTATTCTTTTGTTCTCCATAATCTTTTTTCATTAGCAACACAGTGTTATGCAACAGTATTCACATCCTTTGAACAGTTTCACATTTTGTCACGTTGAAGTTTCAACGTATTTGAAGAGGACAAGAGGTTCCATCATTTGTAAGTAATAAGTAAATGATTTTGTGGTTTCTAGGTTTTAAGTTTTTCTATTGGGTTCTGTTTTACTCTAATACTTCTAAATAAAGTCCTGTGAAACATTGGTGAGTAAAGCAGTTGTCGGAAGGTTGCAGGTTCGATTCCAGCTTCCTCCTGTCAAAATGACTGGAAAAGCGGCATGAATCCATTTACCATCTGAAGCCGACCAACCGCCTCGAGCGGTGACCTTGCTGGCCCTCCCCCGTCGATAATTTGACTTGAACATGTTCTGTCCTCAACAGGAAGAAAGACTCCAGCCCGTGAATGTCGTCAGGAGGGTTTCTGGAGACGCTTCATTGGAAATCTACCGGAGCCCGACTCGAACTGCATTCGTCTCTTATGGGAATAACTGTCAGGGCCGTTCAAGGCAGCCGTTTGGAAATGCATTTGAACTCATCTGAAGCCATGAGGACATGAAGATCAAAGACGCCGGCTGACTTTGGTCATTTACAATCGTCTATGGCACACTGGTGTGGATCTGAGGCTTCTTTATGAGGTGAAAAAACATCTGTTTTAATCAAAGGAAACACAGGACATTGATTTCTGAGCTGTCGTATCACTTATTATACCTCAGTCAAGACCCCGAATGTTTCTCGGTTGCTCTTAGAGCATTGCAGAAACAACCAGGTTAGACAGTAATACTAAGAGATAATACGAGGATATTAAATTACTGAGATGGACATGTCACAATTTAGAGCAAAATACACAATTTATGAAGAATGAAGACGCAAACGCTTCTTGAAAACACGCGGGGCTGTGAGAGGGGCTCGTCCAGGAAGAACCACCACCGGTGTCATTAATTGTGCAACTGGACTCCCAATTTCTGATTTTGCATATTACAAACATTATATGAACAGCAGTAGTTATAATATAGAGTCCATTTAATGTGAAACAGCAGATTAGATAACAGCCAGTATTCGCAGGTTGGTTTGTCAGACGGCGTTTTGAGTCGTGACGTCTGTATCCGTGGCGCTCAGAGTTCCCAGGTGAACGCGTCAGACTCGCCTCAGCCTGACGGCGGCGCGTGGTTTGAATGCGCTGCATGCTTTAGTTCGCTGTCGTCAACTCTTCAGAGCCCTGCATCGAGAAATGTTCACCAAAAAGAACTAGCTTTTTGCTAATCTGCAACAGGACTCAGTCTATATTTGAAAAAAAAAAAAAAAACCCACAAAATACCAGCATGATAACATAACACGTAAAGTCGTGTCGCCTAAAGCTCTTTGCAGACTGATGGAAAGGGAAGATATGTTGCTTGATACTGCAGCAGTTGTTGCTCCGTTTAGCAGAAAGCAGCAGTGTTACATGTTCAGTGTGGTAAATCCAGCTGCCTTCATTCTGCAAACATAAACACATGGCGTTTTACTCGGCGTCAGTAAGCTCGCAGTGTCTCGTTCGACACATTGGTCTGATATTAGCAGGTCACAGGGGTCAGATGTCAGGGAGAATGCCGGCGAGTGGCTTCAGTCCGATGAGTCGGAGAGGGAACAAAATGACACAATCAGACAGAACTTCTTCGTTCTTCAAGGTTTTAAACGAGAAAAGAAATATGGATTCTACATTTAGTTTTATTAAAACTGTATTTTATTTTAAATAAGAAACAATAACTGCAGTTAGGAGCCCCATCTGTCAATTGTTTTTGTTTTTTTTAATGTAAATTGTTTGAATTAGACTTTTGGGTTCTTTTTATCGCATCCCTGACTTGATACAGTAAAATAAGTGAACTACAAATGAAACAGATGATTATTTTTAATAATCAAACCTTTGGTTCATTCACATAATCCATACTTTGCTGGATGCCCAGCCCCTCAGCAACTGTAATTTAGTTGAGTTAATTTTGCCCGAAAGGTGTCTGTTCACTTTGAATTTTTTTGTCTTTTATTGGGGTTTAGTTTTGTGAAGATATTTTTGCATTTTTTTAAGAAACAAAAAGCTGAAAAGTGTGGTGTATATTTGTTTTTATCTGCCGTGAGCCAATACTTTGTACTTTTGATGCACTTACGGTTGTGCATCCTTTGGGTTGGGTCTCAGTTTGACCATCTAAGAGTACAAATTTTCACTCTTTCAAGTCTTGTAACGGCTTTTCGGTTCGATTTATGTCTGGACTTTGACTGGGCCACTCTGACACATGAAGTGGCTTGTTCTCAACCAGTCTAACTGGACCTCCAGCTGGATGCAAAAGGTTCCTGTCCTTTTGGAAATTGAACCTCTTCCAAAACTCTGAGGTCTTCTTCAGCCTCCCTCAGGATTTCTTTCATAATTACCTCATTTTGATCCCATTTGACCTGACGACCATTAAAAAGTTGGCTGTGTCCTATGCATGGCTCGCGATGTAGTTAAAAAAAGAACTTCTTATTTGTTCTAGCGACTCAACCGTGGTAAAAGTTACAAAACCAAACACAGAGAAAGCAGCGTTCGGCTTCTGTGCAGCACAAATCTGGAACCAACTTCCACAAAACTGCTGAAACAGAGAAACTGTTACAAATGCCAACATCTGCAGCAATAGTAACATTTATCGCTAGCTTCATAATCGGTGACTGCATCGTGTGTTTATGCTGCCTTCTTCCTGAAACGTGCTACAAAATAACCTTGACAAAACCGTAACGTATAAGAAAAGACTCAAATGCTTTTGCTGTAACTTTTGAATGGAGGGTAGAAAAAAAAAGAACACTCTTCATTAGATAGATCTACAGTTATAGCAGTAAACGGGAAAACATTTTTAATTATCGGTTTACTGTCATTAGCTGAAAACAAACTGCAAGGCGCCCGGCTGCCTTCCAGAGAGATTAATATGGATTTATTGGCTGCCATTATGCTCACTACTCCTCATAATGTCTCCTCTTAATTATTTAGGACAGGAGTGCTTGCTAACAGTAAATCCAACATACCAACCCTTATTCATTCCTTTTGTATTTAATTGGCTTTAATTTAGCTTTAGCACTCCGCGTGCATCTATTAAGCGGGATTAACCTTCACGTATCCAGCTGGTGGATTCCTTTGCGCTCCGTGTCCTCCTTCACTTTAACTTGTGTTCAGCTGAGCTCTGGACTCAACGCAACAAAAGTCGAGGGCTGTTTTCTTTTTCTTTATTCCTCTTTTCTCGCAGAAAGTGTAAAATCCCCCTTGTCACCGAACACAATGGGGCTTTGTTAGCGTCACAACACGGTAAGAAACCGACGAGAGTTTCTGTTTGGGTGTTTTTTCAAAGTTGGACCCACGCGCGCGCGCGCTCTTTCTCTCTCTCTCTCTCTCTCTCTCAACCCTGACAGTAATCAAGTCTTCGTGTTGATTTGTGATTAAATAATCCGTCCTTTTCATTTTGTGATTACACCTTTTTGCTCATTCCTCTGTTTCGGAAAGGTTCTGCGTTATTTTTTCTCTTTTTGTGTTTTCCTTTAACCTCCATTTAACCGCGCGGCTCAATTAGCAGCTAACTCTTCACAGGCCGCGCGCGCGTTCAGACGACGAGGTGGGAGGGAGAGTGAGTGGGGGGTTTAGGACGGGAGTTTCGGAATGACAGGGAGAAGTGAGGGGGGATAATGAGGGGAGGAGGAAGAGGAGGAGAGAGGAATAACTGTCTCAGCAGACAAAAGCTTTGTTTGAAGTGTCAGCTCGGTGTGTGTGTGAGAGAGAGCGCGCGCGCGCGTCTTCCTCGTGCCCGTGCGCTCATTCAGACGGCATTAGACATCAGAGGAATATCAGCAGGCTTTCCTGGATAGACAGAGGAGGAAGAAGAAGAAGAGGAAGAAAAGGGAAGGAGAAGATGTGGAATTCAATCTGTGGGAAAATGTGATGCTTTCATGTTTTCCATATTTGGATGGGAAAGGAGACGGAAGAGATCAGAAATCCCTGTTTTGTGTACTCGCGCTTGTTTGACAGTGGAGCAGGTATTATAATGAGACGGAGCCTTCAAACACGCTGTTACCTTCCGGCTTTGTTTTCATGCGCATCACACAAACCTGTGTGTTTGACACTGATGGATAGAAAGTGGAGTGACAGTGAGAACAGAGGCGCTTGAAGCTTGTTTGGGTTTTTATTTGGGAGTATGCACCTATATTCAGCACAAAGGCATGTGAAGGACTTCTTTAACCTGCACATTCATTTACTTTGCATTTGTTTTGTTTTTATATATATATATATATATATTTTTTTTTTTCTAATAACTTTTGATTTTAAGAAGCAGCCAGAAAGTTGGACATTCGTACAAGAAATGTGGCTAAAATAAATTATCAGTATTTGTAGAAAAATGTCTGTGCTTTTAATTCAAATGTTTAGTTTGTATTAAACTAAACATTAGTTTAGTTTCTAGTGTAAATATCTTAGTAAACAAGACATTTGTCTAATGTTATGAGTGAAAATCAGCCAATGGAACAAGGACATTTTCATGATCATTAAGGAATCAATAACTTAAAACAATCTTCAATATCTTGGTGAAAAGTTATTTGTCAGTTAGTTTGTCTTATTGCAAACATGTTAAGATATTTGCATTAGAAATTAGACAAAAATACTCTGTAGGATTTTGTATTTTTGCAGTGTTCCAAATTTTTTCAATATTTTGTCACAACCCTCAAATTAACTGCACTTTATCCGAAAACCAACAAAAAGTAATGATTGATATTGAAATGTGAATAAAATGTTTTCTTATAAAAGCTGACAAAAGTAAACTAAAATGTATTTCTGCTTTCAGATTGTAGAACTAAATGGATCCTGTTGGAAGAATCTTGAATCAGGTGAGCCTTATCTATAAAAACTGAAAATTAAGAAAGACCAGAATCATAGTTTGAAGCTTGTTACTTTTAAAAGCAGTTTTTTTCACTAGAACCTGCAGAAAAACTCTTAAAATAATCAATCAATCAAATTTTATTTGTTTGGCACATTTCAGCAGCAAGGCATTTCAAAGTGCTTTACATAATAAACACAAAAACACAAAGTCATGCAACATAGAATCAACAATCGAAAACAACATTAAGTCAAGTGCCATAACAATGCAAATAAAACATTTTTAATACTTAACCTACAAAACTCAGTTAAATGTGATATAAAATGACAATTTCATGATTGCATTCATAATTCATGATCAAAAACATTTCCTGTTTGGTTTTGGAGCCACAGGTTGTGTACCTCTGGGACAGATCGAATGAGACAGGTTTCCCTGGGTTTCCCCCAGTGTATCATAAAGGCCCCCACATACTCGGGCGTACTGATTACCTAAAATTCTCGTGACAAATTCCTTTATTTCACACAATCCTAATGAGAACTAGCAAGTTTGATGAACTATTTGGGCGCTTAGCTCTGTTTCGTCGACATCTGTGAAGCCTTAAGACACCTCTCAGTGCGGGACAGAGAATGACAGTCACATTAACAGCCTGTTGCTGAAACAGCATTTTCGCTGACGTGTCTGTCACGACCCCTTGACAACTTTATGTTAACCCTAACCCTAACCCATGTCAACTTTGAAACAACACAAACTCATTAAACCCTTATTCCATAAAAATAAGGGTAAAATAACTCATAAAACCCTTCTTCTCAAACTTATCAGCCCGGTGTCACATAAAAACCAGCTTGATGTGAATGAACACTGTTTCCACCGGGTAGTTTAATGTGCGACACCGAGTACGCGGTCATAAAAATCGGCCCTTGACCGGACCTCCGCCCGAGTATGTTGGGGCCTTAAGCCTGGCGGGCCTCCAGGCTTTATTTGCTCCCCCACCAGGCTAAGCATTGTTTACTTATTCATTAAATGTTTTTTTTTATACACCAGTAGATGGCAAAGACGGGTTAAAGAGTTTCTTTGGCGAAACTGTTGGCATGACATCTAACATATGGTCAATATGTGAACACATAGGGAGTCTGAGGTCAGAGGTCATTTTTCTAGTCACAGGAACTCCGTAACCACTTCCTGTCTCTGGTCAGTGAATAAATTGACAAGTCATGGCAAAAGGATGAAAGAAAATTAGGTCCTTTAATTAGGATGAAAACACCTTAGGTGCAATAAATTTATATTTCTTTTAAAATAAATTATTTTACAGTTGATGTTCATTGTTAATAATGTTGTCCAATAACGGTGATATTTTCAAATTTCCTGTCAACTGTTAACATTTTCTGTCTCAATAATACGGCGGGCCGTTGGATGGCTGCCGTGGCGCCCCCTACCACTGGGCTCAGCACATTCTCACTGTACATGTGTCAGAATGGCCTAGTCAAAGTCTAGAGCCAAGTCCGGTTAAGAAAACTGAAAAACTGCTGCTTACATATGTTCACTATCCAACCTGAACCCTAATAAAAAAAAAAAATAATACCTATAATAAGAAAAAAAAAACATTGACAGAATGTGAAAAAATGAATACTGTACTTCCTAAAAGCTCCTATACATAAAATCTGCACCTGAGGTATCATCATCCTTTGACTGGGTGTCTCTGAAGTGTCAGCTTTACAGGCGGAGACCAGCTTTGCCAGTGCATCAGAACAAAAACACACACACACACCTGACACAGAGTGTGTGCAGGAGTTATCTCTATTATAGTTGGTATTATGCCGATTATAACAGGTTCTCTGTAATGGCTTTTGGAGCCCAGCGAAACAAAAGGTACCGGAGAGAGAGAGAGAGTGCGACAGTGAAGTGAGTGCTACAACAGAAAACTGGCCTCTCAGGCACATTTCTGAGAGCAAACAGTTTGGAGTTGAATCACTGTCAGAGCAAACACACACTCCAGCCGTTTCCACAATCTCACTCCACTCTGCCACCGTCGAGTCCCGACGTCCGCCGCCCGCAAGCGGCCACTCAAGAGTCCAGCAAACAGCGTCCACAAAGAATTAACAGCACGAACGTGCGAGGATGTGAGACAATTTCACGTCTTTTTTTTTTTTCCTCTTTTTTTGGGGTGTTAAAAATAGAGCGAATTTCGAGAAGTTTTGTTCTCGATAGTCTCACCGGCGATAATAACCTAATCTTCCAGAGAGTGTGCGGCGTTGCCAGGAATGTGTGATAACTCGCAGCTAAGCTGTGAAGATTCGTACTGTTTGCATTAATAACCCAACATGTGCTGCCTTTAGTAATAAGTGCAGCTGATTCACAAATGAGGGAGTGGGAGAGAAAACGAAACGTCTTTTGTAAAAACCCACAATGGGGGAGGAGAAGAAGAAGAAGAAGAAAAAAGAAGGTTGAAAGTTTGTTCTCAAACACTGGAAAGTTTGCTGATCATGTCACAGCTCTGAATATCTTTGTTCATGTGAATAGAAATTATAATAAACTTTACCAACAGAGGGACTGTTGGTAAATTTGGATTTGACTTCAATTGTGTGTAATGGAGGATCAGCAGCAGTTACATTACAACTCATTTGAGTATTTTGTCCTTTTTCTGTGGAAAACACCTCAGAGTATCTGTGAACAGTATATATATATTTTTTATAGATCTTCTACAAGTTCTTTTGATGGATTTAGTTTCTATTTGCTATCCTGTTGGAAGGTGACCATCCTCCTGAGTTTCAATTCTATTTTCAGCTTCTTTACCCAACTTCCTGGTTCCTGCTGAAGAGAAAACGTTCCCATACAAACACAAGAGACTGGGATTTTTTTTGATTTTTTTTATTACGAGAATAAAGTCATGATATCTGCAGAATACAAACAATATCACCAGAAGAAAGTTGTAAAATTATTAGAAAAAGTTGTTTTAATGAGAGAAAAACTTCCACGGTTGTCGGGATCTGGACAGAACCAGCTTGTTGAGTTCATGATTCCTTTTTTTAGGTTTAGGTTTGCATAATAGTTTCAAAGTCCGTAATAATTTCACATTAATCTGTTTAAAAATCAATTATAATTTATAAAACTGATACCAAAGTACAAGTTTACAAAAAACTCAGCATTCATCATTTACATTTTTTTATTAGTTTTTGTGTTGGAGTCGTCACAAAATTACTGCTTTATTCTGATAATATTTTGACTTTAAGGGTTTATTATTCTTCTATCACATTGTCTTGCTGTCACGTGATGTTTTTCTTGTAATATAACGACTCAGTTCTCGTAGTTTTTTTCTCCCGCAATATTAAGATTTTTTTTGTTGTAATATTGTACGACTTTATGCTCGTATTATTGCGATTTTTTTTCTTCCACTTGCAGCAGAATGACTTTATTTTTACATTGTGACAACTTCATTCTCTTAGTATTTTGATTTACTTTCGTCTGACTTCATTCTTGTAACTTTATTCTCATTGGAAAGTTCTCAGATCACATTTAACGTGAACACGCTGCGTTTGCATACATGAATAAAAACACAATCAGACGATTGGGTCTGTTACTTGTTAACGGATCACAGGGCACAGACACTTCCTCTGTTCAGTTTGAACCGGAGCTGCGCACACTGGATCAAATTAACTCAATGTCTAACTCACTTCAACATGTTAAAGGAATTAGACAATTAGCCAAATGTATTACTGGGTGACACAAACCAAGGAGGTTTGGTTAAGTGACTTTTAGGCGAGGGAGGGATTATTGTCTGAATCGACTTCATCGGCTAACCTTTGAAGGCGCCGCTGAAACGTTGCTGCTGCTGCATCCGGCGTCATGTGCTCACCGTGCGTACGGCCGGCCTGTCAGCTCTGACAGATGAGCTCATTAGAGGGACGACTCCTGCATGGAGATCCAGTCAGCCGGACGGCCGTGCCGGACGGCTAATTTCTGTCTTTATCTCGGGTCACATTGTCAGTTATGGATTTCTCGGCGAATGCTCAGCAGACTTTAATGGTTTTAGTTTGAGGTAATGAGAGGGAGTCAAAATAAATGTGGACCGAACGGTTTAAACATGTCCTCCGAGTGCGGTGGGGGAAAAACAGCGAATGGGAGTTATGTGCTGAGGATGTGCTGCCTGCAGCTTGAGCCCACTTCAATGGGAATCACATTAAAACGGGTCCAATTTATCAAATGGGGAAGTCTATGAATCTGAAATATTTCAGAATAATAGAAGAGATGCAACTTAATTTCTAAAACATAATATATTGATATATAATCAAGAAAGGTTAAATGGTCACACTGAATGGTTTTGGTTATTAGTTAAGTCAGGTTTATTGGTAGCAACAAGACAGTTCAAAGTGCTTCACCCCATGAAAACATCAGACAGCAACCAATTATGAAACAAGCAATAATCATTACATTTCGTCCAATAATAGAAAATAAAACATACTGGAGGCTGATCTTCTTATAATGTTTCCCAATTATAAATAAAATCACCTTCAGCAGCTTGGCAAAAACCAAGGTTTGCAAATTGACTACAACATTCTGATAGGTAGATACTTTCGCTTGTTGTTAGAATAACACATTTTGAGCTGTAATAAAAAGGGTCATATAAATAAATAGAAAGATAGATATATGTCTATGCGCGTATAAGTTTCTGTCAACTGTTAATTATGTTGTACAAATTCTGTAAATCCGGGCCCGTCTATGAAGGAGGATCACGCTACGATAAACTTACAGTGTTTTCATATCAGACAGTCTGGTAGACTGGGTTTGACTGGAGACCAAGAATGCATTTGTTACATTTTCAGCTGGTGTGGTTCTCTTTCACACTGCTCTGTCAAATAAACCATTTGGAAAAACCTGTTAGCCTCCTCGCCTGTAGGGGGGCTGCTCCCAGAACCACAGAAGGAAACAACACAAAAACCTCCAAAGGAGACGCTGAGGACAACTTCCTTCTTCACGAAACAGGAATGGAGCGGTGATTTTAGAGATGATAGGATTTCTCTCTTGTCTTTCGTAAAGAACCACAGGCCATTTCTCCTGCTAGCGCCAGAATAGCGTGTTTATTTTGGTTGCATTTACCCAGAATGCCCCGCGCTGTAGTCCACTTCCTGCATTTGGAGCAGTCTCCGGTCCGCTCCTATCCACATATGCATTCAATCTGCAGTAGGGTTCACTTCAGCTGAACTGAGACCCAGGTGGATCATAGTTCGATTGCACATTCACACCTCCCCAAACAAATCAAACTGCAGTTCCATTAAAACGAACCAAACAGTGATGCTGTTAGTCCCGACTTTCCTTCAACATGTTAACAAGTTTAACCTTTTCTGAGGTTTCCTTCAAATATTTCAAGAGTTTTGGATTCATGAATAAATCTCACACTTTAAAATACAACAGAATTCAGGGAGTCATTAGCTCCTATTTTCAGCCATTTTGAAAACCAAACAATTGACTGAGAGGTTAACTGATGATTAAAAGTGAAAGTTACATCCCAGAGGGATGCAAGTGAAATCACCAGGTCGGACTGATGCGATTAAACCGGAATTTTCTTCAAATCGAAAGCCGATTTTTTTCGAACCACCGGCACTAATTGGTTAATCGCCATCCGTTCTGCGGGTTTCCTCTCTGCCGCCACCCCGACTTCCTCATGAGCTCACGATGAACTCTGGTTACACCCGGCGGCACTGATGTTTCCACAGCCAACACCAGGCCTGCATCCCGTCATCAGGTTGGAGGATTTCTCTCTCTGTTGCCTTGATGTGCAACTCCCAGGTCTGGCCCCGAAGGCTGTGTTTGTGTGGCGGCGGGCCCAGCACAAGAACAAGAAACAAACAACAAAACAACAACCACAATGTGAATCAGTCGGGGCGGAGTGACGTTGCAGCATTCCTATCAGGATGAGCCACTGCAATAATTTCCCCGACAGAGATTGGAAATGAAAGTGCAAGGAAAATCCCCGGGTTTCGACATCAGAAAGAAAAACTGATTGCGTCCTGATTGGCTGGATTAACAATGAGAGGCGCCCTTCTCCCCTGATTTCCACCTGATAATGAAGGGTTAATAATTTAACACTCACTTGAAAGTCGCCCCCCTCTCTCAGCCTCCTCCACCTCACCCCCAACCTCGACACTCGCGCGTGCGTCCATACTTAATCTGCAGACTATTAGCTGATGAGGAAGAATTAACGTTGGCTAAATTAGTTAATTAGATAATGAACGAACACAGTTAACGACATCCTGTGTTCTGCAAAAAAAAAAAAAAAAGAAAATCAGCAAGAGGAGGAGGAGGAGAGGCGCATCAGATGATCAGATAACAGGTTCGGGTAGAAAAAAAAAGGACAAAAGAAAAAGGGAGCAGACGGAGTCAGAATGGAAAAAAAAGACAGGAGCGAGTCAGAACCGAGGCATCTGGTGACGTTAATGTTTGCCTCCAAATGCAACGGGAGCCAAGCTCTGGAGACTAAGGCTAAAACAAACACACACACACACACGCACTATCCCTCACCGTCCTTCTCTAAAACACTCATTAGGAGGTGTTCATGCACTCGTACACACAAGAAACAGCGCGCGCACCCAGGCCAGGATACAAACACACGCACACACACACACCCACACACACACACACAGAGCGATAAGAAAACAATGTTAGACAGGCAGTTTATCATGAGGGCAGGAGGAGACAGAGAAAGATTAGAGACCATCCCCGTATTCACAGGATTCACAGACACAAGCTGTGCGGCTGTTTGTGTGTCTGTCGACACAATTTCCACAAAATGAGTCAGAGAGAAGAAAAAAAAAAAGTAATTTTGGTGGGATTAAATTTAAATCAGGTTAAGATGAACTTTACAGCTCATATACAGTGTGTGTCTGGGTGTGTGTGTGTGTGTGTGTGTCTGTCCACATTTAATACCATTATGTTTGCTATCTGTATCTTGTCACCATTGTATATACATTTCTCCTACGTTTCTCTTTGTGTGTGTGTGTGTGTGTATTTGTAAACTCTTTAGGACGTTTTCTGGTATTATTACCAACTTTCACCAGACTGTTCAGCCTTATGAGGACCAGAGTCCAATGCTAATGTGGTGGAACATCATTTTTAGGTTCAGGTTAAGGTCAAATTTCTTCATATTGAACATTTCCAAGAAATCAAACCAGATACAAGTTTTGGGTTAAGGAGACGTATTCTGTGTTTTCCAGCCACATATGCTTGACTGTGCCATTTTATAGCACAATGAAACAACTGTGGTACCATCAGCTGTTATAAAAATGCCATATATATCAAACATGACTGAATGCAATCTGACTTTGTAATTTAACGCCTTGAAAACGGGCATTAAACTCCTGCTATTTCTTAAACTCTGCCTTTAGGAAGTCATCACAACGTGACTCCTGAATTAATCTTTTCACAACGTTCTTACCAGCACTGCACTGAGAAGTAGCTCCTATAATGAGATGTGCAGTTTCATCAGATTTTGGTTAGTTGCTGCTGCTAGTTTGAAGGAGCTGAGTGGAGCAGTTGCAGGGGAAGAGGGGGCTGCTCTTGGAAACTACAGCTCAGAGGAGGAGCTAAGTCCACCCAGGCGTCTTACACAGCCGAGAGGTTGCCATGGAGATTGACGGATTTCTCAAACATCCGTGAAAGAATCCAAGTAGGTTTTAGATGAGGGAATAACGTTGTAACATGATGTAAAGACAGAAATGAGATCTCAGATAGAAGCAGCTGAACTGAGCTTCCTCGGCTGATGAGGACGGAGGAATTCATTGAACTTTTTCCAGTAGAGTCACATGGAAACGGGTCAGCTTCTGTGGTTCTGGTACCAGATCACAAATCCTCCTGGAGTATTTGGAGGACTTCCAGACACATTACATTGCAAAGGGAATCGAAATTCTTCTCTAAAACACAGTTTAAGACACTTGGAGCCTTTCATTTATTTGTGAAAGCAACGCAATATATGGAGGCACCGCCAGGTCAAGAATATCTTACTAAAGAATGACTGTTGGTGAAGAAAAATATAAACAAAAATATTTAACATTAAAAAAAATACTTTCTTACGTAACTGCTTTTCTTGTATGGAGAACAATCCTTTTTTTAAATCTGTTTTTTTATTTACTCTCAAAGATATTTTTTGCTTTGTTTATTTAGGAAAAATACACACAAATCATGGTAATATGTTATTAAAGTATTTTGTAGACACCAATAGACACTTTGCAACGACAATAACAACCATTAGTTTTAGCTGTGAAGTTGCCAATATAATGCACTAAATCTTAAATGTAAGCGTGTTATATTTAACATTAATTGTCGACATTTCAACGAGTTAACAAGCTATCATTTCACAGGTCAGTGAACATTTTTAGTAAAAACAAAATAGCAAGGGAGCAGGGGAAGTAAGTCGGCTACGCTAGCTTGACTTTGACAATTTAACATGTAGATGTGCAGCAGAATTTGGTGTGTTTCAGTTCAGATAATAAAAAAACCCATCAGCAGTAGAGCAAGCGTCCAAAATGTGTCTGAGGTTCGAGCAAATGTAATTCAAAGGAAAATCCACAAAAACACCAAAAGGTCTAAAGTTTGACATTTCAAACTTAAATAAAAACTATCGGCCATTCGGGTCCTGTATTTACTTGGTGTTGGATCGATACCGAATTACGCGAAGTCTACTGCCCAGCGTCCTCTGCACCACAACAGGACAAACTATTTCAATGTAAGGCAACAGAGGGCTTTATGTTGATATTCTGTGGGAGAGCTGGAAGCCAGCTAAGCATCCTTTATGGTACCTTCCCGAGCCAGAAGTACCTGTTGTATAAGAACCTGACAGCTAGAGAATGTGCGAGTAATAATGAATGAGTAAAAGGCAGTTATCCCCCCACAGTGGCATAAATAAACTAGCCTGCTGTTCGCGCATGACCCGGTATTCTCTGCTGCAACGCTCCGCCTGTCCTGCTTTTCTTTCAGCCCATCTCTCAGCGTCTCGGTGCGTGTGTCTGTATGCTTTTGCCTGCCAGCATGAACAAGCTGTACTGGACACACACACTGATAAGCACACACACACACACACTATACACTCTCACTGCAGCCTGCCAGTTTGACTATGTGCAAGACAGACGAAGGAGCAGCGTGCATGTGTGCGTGCGTGCATGTGTGTGTGTGTGTGTGTGTGTTTAAGCGCGTGAGAGCCTGAAAAAGATAATACAATTTTTGGGACTCCAGCAGCATTACCTCTTCTTCTAAGTTGCTATGGTAACAAGCTCTGGACCAAAGAGTGAGAGGGAGAAAGATGGATAGAGAGACCCCCAAGGACACACACACACACACGCACACACACCCACGCATACACACACAGCAAACATGCCTCCATACCACCTTCTTCTTCCCTCTTTCTCACAGACAAAGGCTTTTCCAGCCAATTATCTGAGCTGGAACACGAAGGGTTAACAGCTGCTCAGTGTCTGTACCACAGAGATTTTACCTCCAGCCATTTGGAATGGCTGCGCACTATTCTGTAGTGTCAAATGTATGCCAGCTATGTGAAATAGCAGCATGTTCCAAACAAACAGCTTCCTGCTACGTTGTGGCTTTGCGCCGCGACACCGTCGCCGGCATCACAAAGGCGCTAAATCACCGTTATTTCATGCTCCATATACGTGTGTTATGATCTAATTACGCTAATTCAGACAAAATAGATTATAATCCATAGCATTTGTCTTTATGGTCAGTGATTACAGGGATGTCTGCATGTACTGGTGTAATCCGAGCAGGCCAGAAACACATGTAGCCTCTTTTACTGGTGCAGCTCTACAAGCACAAGCAGTTTTAGCTAGCTAATATAAACATTCACTTAAAGCTGCAGTATGTAACTTATATATATATATATATATTTAGGTTTTTTTACATATTTGTTGAAAGTGGCAATATTTTGTGACAGTATCAGAGAATCTGTGAAAAAAAACATCAAGCTCCTCTGTCTTCTCCCAATGGTAACTGGAAACAACCAATCAGAACCAGGGGGCGGGTCTCGGTGCTGTCAATCAGGCCGGCATACCCGCTGCTCACAACCCACATACTCTCTGCTATGCTACAGCATCTTCCCAATAAGAATGCTAAGGCTAACTAGCCTAGCCACTGATGGCAGAGGATAAAGTTTTCCTGGAACGTTAAGCTGTTTCTCCGCCAGTTAGTACATTCAGCATCTCATGCACAAAGACCCTCCTCCCAGCTGTGATTGGTTGCTTCTGACTGGAAGCAGTTTAAAACAAATTGTATACATTTTTTCCCCCTTTCTGGTACGGTATTCGAGGTTTTGCAAAAATAGATGGATATATTGCAGCGTTTTTATCCATATGCTAACACAACGTTTTGACATAAAAATATTGTGTCAACATTGCACACATTGGGACTTCAATTATATGCAACAGACCGACATACGGCCACACATATGGTGGCCATGCTGTGTCCACCACCATGTCTCACTGTACAACTGTGCTAGAATGGCTCAGTCAAAGTCTAGACCTGAATACAAATGAGAATCTGTGGCAAGATGTTGAAGTCAGCTACCAGAGCACGTCTAAATATTCAAGAGGTACAAACACCTTCACGGGGCATTATGGCAACATTTTAATTGGTATGTTTTGTCCTAAATTAAATGAGGCAGAGCAAAGGTGTTTTTTTTTGACATGGGCAAATAAGGCGTATACCCACGGCAACACCATTTCTGGGGTTCTACCAACTTGAAATGAACCCTACCTAGAAGTGTTTTTAGAAATGATCTTAACTAGTATGATAATATTTTGATGAAAGTCAAAGAATCAGAACAAACACGGAGAAGCAGCTATCAGTTCTCAGGCTCCACTAATCTGGAACAAATGTCTAGAAAACTGCAAAACAACTGAAACACAGAGTCCCTTTAATTCAACGCCTTTGAGTCATAATAACTGGAACATTGATCAGTATATTATATGTAACATTGTTATGATGGCATTTAACAAAATATTTGGACCAGTCAAAGATTTTGAATGAACAGATCTTCCGTAGAATCCAATTTTTAAGACTACAAGATTTTGAGACCCTTTAATCTATTTGAATATATATCTCTTACCCAGTAGTATTTCGTATCTATCAATCGGTTTAATCTTTTCAGTAGTTTTTTTATTATTTTATTTATTTTTGAGTTCCTCAAAAGCTTTGTGGGGGTTTTTGGGTGTCTGGAGGAAGAACTTCCCCAGGGGGCCATTTATGCAAGAACAGGCACTGCTGTGTGCTGAAAAAATCCAACCAATCAGAAGCAGTGGTTTTTTTGTTGTTTTCTTTTTTTTTTTTGTCTTATCCGAAACACAAGTGTTTCATTTCAGAGAACACACAGGCTACAAAAAGCAAAATCTGAATTTGTCATTTCCGTTGCAATAAAACTGACATTTGGGAACGTAGAGGGCCTATTAAAGTCACTGGCACCGCTTTCATTTCAGTCACACGAATCGAAACGGAGTGACCTTTTCCCCGCACCCTTACCTTTCTCATCCTCTAAACAACGGCGCGTCGTTTACACAAAGACCGCGGCGAGGCGTTTTGAAGCCCCGCGAAGCCCACAGCTCAGACGGATCGACTCGGGCCGCGCCGCTGAGAACCGGGGGTTGAGAGGGAATCTTCAGCGAGAGCGCCTTTAATCTCTCGCTGCAGGTTGGATGGAAATTCGGTGTCATTTATCTCATCCCCCGGTGGCACGAGCTGCTGACGCTTATGAACTTCTCAGGCTTCGACTTAAAGCCGACGGCTGCGCGAAGCCCGCTAACAGGTAGAGCAGAGGGAGGAGGCTGCGGGGGAAAGGGGTGATCCGGGTTTCAGCCTCGCTTATTCGCTCCATTGAAAGCCGGGTCGAACTGGCGCTTGTTGACTCTTCGAGTCTGTCGGCTGAGAGTGTATTTCACCAAACATGAGGCACTTAGGCTGAATGGAAAACCTTAAGCTGATCTGGTGGATTTAGTGTTCCCAGTCAGAGGACGCGTTACATGATCTACAGTATCAGAATCAGCTAGTGTATCTGTATGTAATACAGATATATATAAGATACAGTATCTGATGTAGTATCTGTATTAGATACAGATACAGTATCTGATACAATATCAGGTACTAATATTGTATCAGATACAGCATCAGATAGTGTATCTGTATGTAACACACACACACACACACATATATATATATATATAAGGTACAGTATGTGATACTGTGTCTTATACTATATCTGTATCTGATAAACAGTATCAGTATCTGATACTGTATAAGATATTGTATCTGATATAGTATCTGTATTAGATACAGATACATTATCTGATACGTCCGTGCCGTGTCATCAGCCAGAGCTGTTTACATGCAGATGACCACAGAACAGATTCCTGACTTGACACCGCAGAGGCTGAAAAGCAATCACCTCCATCCGAAAGGCATCAAAAACAAAAGAGAATTGCTTATCGACTTCTCTGGTGACCCAACGCCGCCCAACACATGGTGAGAATCAGAGAAAAGTGCTGGACGGCCGCGACGGCTCAGGACGCAGGCAGACGCTTTTAAAAACACCAAACATCGCCGCCGTGGAGTGAAAGCAGGTGTCGCCTCCGCTCGGAGGCCGTGTTGTTGCAGAGGGCCGGCTCAGATTCAGAGTCACGAAAAGGAATGTTTGGTGGAAAGATCTGCTCGACCTCATTTCCAATTTCACGATTTACATGAAATTGGGTCTTTGGAAAATGTGAAGAATGCTTGCTGACTCAAACCACAGTAAGAGTAAACCACTGCCAGAGGGGCAAGGCAGCCGCAATGAATGCCAGCTGAGAACTGTACACTGGTCTGTCCTTTTCTTTTGTTTTATTTACAAAGTAATCCGTTTTAGATTTGTCTTGTAGTAAAAACAAAGCTACACATAACTACTGGAAAAACTATGCAACAAAAACGCTGAGTTCCAATTAATAGTAGTAAATTGATTACACTTCTTCTTCTCACTCTTATTATTATTATTATTGTTATTATATTTTACAATCTCCAGTTGTCAGCTTGTTATTAGTAGTTTTTATTAAATACAGTGATGGGCACCGCTAACTAAAAAAATTGTTTTGTTAGCACTAATCTTGTTTGAGTTCAATTATAAAAAATAATACAAAAAATTAAGGTTATATACATATGCTTTGATGTATAAAAACAAGTTGTAATTGCTTCATTGTTTCTTTGACTCCGTTTTTGTTCTTTCAAGATGAATCGGATGAGATCTGGTCAACGCTTCAACTTTTCCACTGTTTTTATTTTCTTCATACCTGAAGCGCTTTGTTAAAAAAAAAACATAAATAAATTTTTTTAAATCGCCCACATTTGGACTCTGTTTACTCGTTAGACGACTTCTGAAGGCAGCTCTGGGTCTTTTAGTGGCGTGAATGCAACTGCAGGCCGCACTGCTCAGATTTTTATTGGTCGAATAGTAAAACCCACAAGTAATTTGCCATCCCTTTTCACAACTATCCAGCACTCCGTGTTGGTCTGTTTCATAAAATCCCAACGAAAGCGCTGAAGTTTATAGTTTTAAAGTAACAAAATGTCCAAATATTTAAGGGGAAGAGGAAGGACGTTAAATCGGCTAATTATTTCAGCTGAACATTCTCGCTTCGCAAGCAGGAAAAAAAAAAAGAGTTGAATGACATTGCCGCCATTAAAGACACATCTGGGTTTGTTTCGCTGAAGTAAAGGGGAAAATAGTGGACTCAGAAACAAAAACCTGAAAACGCCGCGTTATGCAAAGGTGTGTGCCGTTAAATTAGAGAACTCGTAGACCTCAACACGCCGTTTTCACCAGGCTGAGTGACATAAAACGTAACGCGCTATAGAGAGCCGTAAGCTTAAACAATGGAAAGAACTATAAAAGTACTTCGAGAAGGTAAATCAACGTGGACGTTGTAAAAGGCGGTGGTTGTTCTCAGGCAGCTGGCGCTAAATTACGAAGCGACTCCAAATAAAATGGGAGAGAAGGAGAAAAGGATCATGGAAGACACCGACGCATCAGGAGAGAAAAACGCAACAGGAGTGAGTCTGGGAAACGAGAACGATAAACGGACGGAAACTGGAGTTAAGAAAAGCAGCTTATTGTACCAGTGTTTGTTTTAAACAAGGACTATAACCTGAAAGGTGACCGAACCTCAAAACAGAAACTGTATGGTGGAAAATTACAAAACAAAAAGAAGCATCACAGAGCTTCAACCTGCTTTACCAGAATGTTGAAACATGGTGGATGGAGACCATTATTTTATTAAGCAATTCAACCTTCAGGAAAAAAAAAAAAAAAAGCAGAAGGAGACTGAAGTACCTATTTGGGATGTTATTTTGGTCTTGAGTGATTTCAATTTTTTTATCCATCTGAAGGGAAAACGAGTACAAAAGAGGATTTGGGGCCAATTTAATCAAAAGAAGTTTGAATTCTGAGGGCGGAAAAAAAGCCAGAATTTAGAGATGTTTTACATTTATCTGTTAAAATAAATAACTTTGTGCCACATCTGTGATTTCCTTGACTTTGTTGCGCAGTGATGCTGAGCAAACATTGTTTATTAATAGGTCGGGTTTTGCCAGAGGTCGAGCAAAGACCATCGCTCTTTGCTAAATACATAAACGTGTGCATTTCTGTCAAGAGTGACTCACTGACGTTGCTCCCAGGTGCTCATCTGCACTAAAGTCAGATTTCTGAGGAAACAAAAAGAGAGAACGCTATCTCAGCCTTTTTTTAGTGGCCTGAACATTCTTTGTTTGCTATTAGCTAAACTATAGGACTTTTTTTTTTTTTTTTTCGAAGTATGTTTTATAAAATAAAATGCATTATTACATCAGATTTATTTCTTTACTTAGCTGCACAATAAAGATGACCAAACATTTTCTATTAACAGGCAGGTTTTGATGCATGGATTGAGGTGAACAAAGGTCTTTTATTTCAGATGATGCTCCACCGTTGGAAGCTACGACGGAGTATTGGTGCCATACTAAGGAAAAATATTAAAAAATGTAATCATGAAAAGAAGGAACAAACTCGTGCGAGAGTAGTCATAATATTAAGAGAATAAAGTCGTAATAATATGACAACAAAGTCATAATTATGAGAATAAAGTCAAAATATTACAAGATTAAAGTCGTTCTATTAGTGGAATAAAGGTTGTAGTGTTACAATAAAGTCATAATAATATGAAAATGAAGAAATTATGAGAATAAAGTCAAAGTATTACGAGAGCAAAGTTGTACCATTGTCGGGAAAAAAAGTTGTAATATCAAGACTATTCTCAAAATGTTATTTTTTTTACTTTCTCGGTGCGTCCCTAACATCCCCATTATAGGAAACCGTGGCAGCGCCACCTTGAGACGATGTCTTACAAAATATGTCTATTTGGATTTTCATAGTTATCATTATAATTTTTCTGTCTGTTTTTGTCCTCGTTTCGCGGCGCTCAGCTCTCACACGCTCAATACGTGCGAACCCCGGCAGGTAGCAGCACCTGGGATGTGCCATTACCAGGCCGGCGTTGGATAGTTTACTCTCAGAACAGCGGAGCTTCTGTTTGGCCACCTTTGCCCCTGAATCCATCTGTCATAATGCCTCTCATCAGCGAGGACTTTCCGCGCTGCCCTCACCGGCGCCTGCAGTGGGGGGAAACGCGCTGCATAAAGATGAGCCGCCGGAGAGATGCGACGCCACGACAGAAACCTGCTTTAATATCTCCCCCGTCAGTTATTACCACCAACAGACGCAGGAGTGGGAATATTCCGGCGAAGCAAACCGAGCAGCGCAAATGATTTTACATTTCTTTATTTCCTTTTGTATTTCAGTCAGGTTTTTAAAAGCAATCAGTAGGACGAGAAAAAAAACAAAAGTAATTAGCTTAACCACTACTGAACATTTACTTAATCCTGCCCTGACTCAATAATTATCAAAAATCTGTGATTAGAACCATGTTATGGTATTCATATGAATTCAGTTTACTGAGCTAAAGAGTCAAGAAATAACTTATAGTTCATAAAACAAATGATTACAACCTGCCTCTTCTGAGGAGGCAAGAAATTTACAGACCCATAATAATAATAATGACAACTGTAAATAACAACCAGACATAGAGCGTCAGAATGATTACCAACTCCTCACCAATGCACACTATCTGTGTGCATTGATAACAAATGATAATAAATAAAATCTCCTGCTTTACAGCGTTGAATCAAAAGCAAAACCCGGGTCTGCTGCACGCCGCCGCCAAACACGCGAAATGATAAATGTCAGAGGGGGTGAGCGACGGTTCGTCCTCTGTATTGTCTCCCTTTGTCTTCGCCTGCATCTGTGGGGCTCCAGGAGAAGAGGGCCTGACAGAACGGTTGTTGTTTTCTAGGTCATCCCTTCCTGCATGGCAGACCATCAAGGCCACCCACGTACCTGGCCGCTGCGCCGGGGATGTGATGTCTTAAGAAGCTTTGTTCTCCTGCAGATTCAGACAGACAAGGACTTTGTGTTCTGTCAGTGAGGAAAAAGCGCCAGCCGGAGGAACCTGGATCGTGTGTTTGGGCTGCGATGCCTTCGTGGGCGCGAGGCGGCCTCGTGGCGTTGGCACGGCGACACGGACCGGTCCAGTATTAAATAACGATGAAAGAAAATAAATAAGAGGTGACGGTTTGAGACGTAGTGATCAGTTACTGTATTTAAAGGGTGGGTGATGTGGACTTAAGGTTTTATCGCGATATTCTACTTTTATCGTGAGAACGATAAAATGACTATGAGAATTATTTATTGTAACTTCAGGCAATCACAGCTCTGCAAAACACAAATGCTGCTCTTTAAAGAATTGCAACACGCTTCTTTAGGTCGCCAGTCACATAAAGGAGTGAGATTTGCACTAGATCACATTTTCAAATTTATTTATACTTATTGATGTTCTCAACAAAAAACAAAAAACTGTGGAAAAAATGTGTAAAGTTAAAAATCCTGACAGTGTGGCCGGTTTTGGGAGATTTTAAACAGCATTAATTGAAATTTGGCGCGACAACAATAAATCAAATTTATCGCAATAAATGGTAAGCGATACAATAAATGCAAACTCCTGACCGTATCACATATAAAGGAAGTAAAGAACAGCAGCGTCCAATTTCAGCAATTAATTTGCTTAAAAAACAAACAAACAGATATTTAAACACTGTTTTGTTTTCTTTTTTTGTTTCTTTTAATCTTTATTTCAGTAGCATCAAACCCACTCAGATGAAAATTCTTTTCTCCAGTGGAGCCTTGGCCCTGATTCATGATACATCAGCCTTTTTATTAAAACAACCAGTGAATAGTAGAGCACAGATAAGAACACTCTTTAGTGTTGAAGCTGTCACTGGGAACAGAAGACTCTGATTGTATTCAATAAATTAGAATTGAAAATCCACCTTTAAGCAGATAAACACTTTTCACTAAACCCACATTCCTTTTTTTTTTTTTTTTTTTTAACTTTTTTTTTTATTGGTTTGATGTAATATTTCACTTTAAATGTCATGTTTTCATAAACTGAAGGCAGAATGGATCATAAAAATAGAGGTGTTAAAAGATACATCTGTGTGCAATTAATTAATTTATATAATGTGTTTCAGTTAATCCCAAAGTTTCTCAAATAAATTCACTTTTCAATAATATCCTAATTTATTGAATGAGTTTAAAACACAGTAAATAGAAGGACAAAACCTACAACAAGCTTATAGGAAGGAAACTAATTTCCATAACAGGAAGTTAAACGGTTGGACTGCAGCTCAGTTTTGGTTTTCTGATAAATCCGACAAAGAAAATATGGCCGTCGTGGAACATGCTGGATTTAAAAAAATAAATCTCTAACAGCATCCACTACTTTGTGTTGGCTTACCCCATTGAGTGTTGATAAAACGCATAGATCTAGTCAAGGTATTTGCTGAAACATAACAGTGCCAGAGCACAGAAACGTACAAAAACTTGATCAAGATGCAGAAACCACGAGCATCTAACCAGCTTTATTTATTATTATTTATTAATTCAACAAGAGAAGAAATTGATGCGCAACTCTGACACCACGTGACTTCACAGAGCCCTCTTTTTAGAACTCTGTAGAAATACAGAAGAAAAAGAAAGAAAGAAAAAAAAACGCCTTTGACTACAATCACCAAAGCGCGACATAATAAAATAAATGAGAAAAAATATTACAAATCCCCACGAAGCCAAAAGACTCCAGTCTGACGGATTTGCTCTGATAACACGGCGATTAGACCGAGAGAACAAGAGTGATAGAAGAAAACCTGTGAGAGAAAGAATAAGGCAGACTAATGAACAGAGTAACGGGAGATAAAGAGCAAAGCAGAGAGGATTGAATTAAGAGCGTATGGAGACGCGGCGGGAATTATGTGTGTGTGGAGAAGTGGTGGGAGGCGGTGTCTGTGTTGGGCTTTGTGTTTGTGTTGGTTATTTACAGTAACGTCAGCGATCTGACCCGGTCTCTGTCCATTACGTGAGGCTCAAGCCCTGCAGGATCCCAGACCTGATTGCTTTTATTACCCTCACAGTTCTCTGGTATCTGACGTTCATCAGTCATCCGACCTCAGACGTAAAAAACCACAAGTCTGGAGACACTGAAAATCCTGTTGATGCTGTCACACTTCGTTTCCTGGCTTGTCATTTGTACTGACGTATTGAGAAATGTGTCACACGGGTCTAAATGTCAGAAAATGAGGTGGATCCTGTGGAACATCAAATCCTGTCATTAAAATGCGTCTGGCTTCTGATGCTTTCCGTGTGCGGTGGGATCAAAGGTGTGAAATTAAACCTGTTCAACTGCATGAGGCGTGTTTTTTTTTGTGTTTTTTTTTTTTTGCTGTGACATCACCATTATGTCATACCTTTTCCCCCCAACATTTAAAACAGTCTCAGAATGAAATTGCAACGCTTCCTACAAGTAATTCAGTTTATATCCTGGAAGTGACTCTTCGTCAGCGAAGACAAAACATTTGCATAATGTTGAATGAGATTGGTTATTGTAGTGATTTAACATTCTAAGTACTGCCTGTAACAGTTGCACTCCTGAATAAAATACATGACATGTGAAAGTTACAGTACTCATTCTGCAGCTTTCTGTCATTCCAACAAACAGAAACTGGCTTCCTGGTTTAGCTGCTGACCTGCTAATGCAATAATGACGGAGCTAATTTTTCCAAATTTTTGCTGAATCTAAGAACTTCTCCTAAATTCATCTTTCCATATAAATTCTAAAGCCATAGTTTACCTGGCCATTTTGTGAATGTTCAGTTGAAGAAAGTTGAGTTTTGGTCGTCGACTTAACAATTCTTCAAGTAGGCAGACATTTTTATTTGTACAGGTAAAGGTAATTTTATTTACACAGCACATTTTCAGCAACAAGGCAATACAAAGAGCTTTGTGCTCTTCGCCACACGTGACGCAGTCGAGTATATTAGATACATTCTGTACCCAGAATGCATCGCTGTGGTTCTACAGTAAACAGTTTAAGATCTACCCGTGTGTGCTTTCTGACCAAAGTCCCAGTCAATTAGGTAAAATCATCAACAGAGTTAACATCACTCAACAATTAAAAACCTGAAAACACGAGTGAATGGCGCCGGTACGTGTGCAACGTCAAACTACATCCTGCTGAGGGCGATATTCTACACTGGAACTCATGTGGGTGCAACAACATGGATGAGTTTAGCGCTCTGGCATTAGCTGAGCTAACAGTCATGATTAGTGCTCTAACTCCTTAGGTAGCGATGCCCATCACTGAAATCATCACAGGGTCAAATCTACAGGAAGCTGCTGCAGGAGCATTATCTACTATTATTATATCAAACTTAAGATGATGAAGTATAAAAGGCAAAAACATGTCCTAAATGAGCCTTAAACATACCCACGTAAAAACATTCTCTTTCCCAGTTAAATGGCAATTATACATTTTTAAGAAGCGGCTAATTGTTTTGCACATTGAACCAAACCATAACTCGCCTCAGAGCCGCAAACTGTTTCTGACAAAAGCAAACAACACGGAGCAAAAGCATTTCCAAAAATGGTGAAGACACATCAAACAAAATGGAGGAGATGATCAGAAAGATAAACAGCGGCGAAGAGACGGCGGATTACGAACAGCGGTAAATATGAGCAGGCCATCTGAGGGCGCGTCTGGATGAGTGTATGAGGATAAAGCGGGTAAGTCTCTGTCAAACACAAGCCCTCTGTGAACTGTTACGTTCACTCTGACACAGACCTGCCCGCCTCGCGTCTCATCTCCGCCGAGTTTAAGCCCCACGAACTGGAAAGAAGGAACCTGACTGTTGCGCCTCCTAAAAGCCGTCATATATAAAATAAAATAAATGTCCTCCGTCTGAAAAGAAAAACAAACACTTTTTCTTAAACCAGCCCGCTGAAACAAGCTCCGGCTGACTTCATCCGTCATCGTTTGTGTGTGTAAGCCAAACTTAATTAAACCGAAACCCAGCAGACCGTCCGTCGCACAAAACAACACCTCAGAATCAATATGCATTTACACGGCCTGCGCGCGCCTACCCGACGCGCGCGCATTTGCAAAGACACACATGGTCAGGCACCAGTCAGACACACACGTACTTAGAGCATCGACTGAAGCTCCCCGTTACACATTTTCTCCACCGGCTGGTTGGGCAAAGCGAAGGGCTGCAGCATGCGGCCTGTCCTCACCAAACCGCTGCCGTCCATCTACGGGTTAACGAGGCACAGCCGGTTTCATTTGCGTCCTTACGGTGTTAAGCGGCGGCGCAGAAACAATTATGCACTCTTGATGACAAAACGTCACGGGAAGTCACACCAGTCTGCGGATCCAAAATGCGCACAAGAAAACTCTGATGCAACAGTCCAAAAAACACGGCTAATACAGACGCTGGAACTTTAACCCGCTGCGAGCCGGGTGACAACCGCGGGTTGCGTCTGTCACTCACTGGAAGGTGCAGGATTCCTTTGATTACCTGAAACCTATTCCTCGGGTTTCAAAGAGCTTTTCGTCTCAGTCACTAGTTGTCAGAAGGTAAAAAAAAAAAAAAAAATCTTTAGGAGGCGAGTGCAAACTTTTTCCTTCCCGCTACTTCAGTCGAACTTTTTGTTCTCGCAAAACACTCTGCTGTGTTGAAGGCAAAGGCCTAATGCCGACATTGTGACCTTTTTGGGTTGATATGTAGTACGATAAATAGTTTCCTCACACTCTGCCTTCTTTTTGACCCTTTGAGCAAACAGAGGAGGAAGAAGGGTCATTAAGGAGACGGGAACATAACGCAGCATTCCAGGCAAAGGTGACAAGAGAATTGTTAAGCAAAGTTACTTTCACTGTGAAAAGTGTGTCCACTGTCGTTTCATGTCCAGGTCGTAGAGACTTGAACATTGAGACCATAACAAATCATTTCTGAACATTTTCCACCTTTACTGTGAAGTTCATCTTTTTTTTTTTCCTTTTCTAGTTCTGCTTTAAGCTCCATAATTTAAAAAGAACTGAAATTTTCCTCTGGCGAAGCCATTCTTTTGTTAAACCGGATAAACGCTTGGACAGAAAATGAAAACCGTCTTCAGATTCAGATCTCTGGCAGGAACATCTCAAAACTGACTGATATTGAGAACAGTTCGTAGGATGGCCATGCGATAAAACAACAACGATATCTATCACGTGATAGAAAAAAAATGTCCAATAGATGCGTTTACATGGAATGCCGATCCATAACCCGACGCCGAACTGGGGGATGTGGGTGGAGGAAAGGCTTTAGGGTTACTGCCAACCTTTTGTTTGACACATGAAGTTGAGTCTGAGTTTGTCAACAAATAGCAATAAATCCTGTAATCTTTTACCGGATTCAGCTAAGTTCAAAAATATCTCCTCTATCAAGCAACCTCCTTTTCATGCCAAACGACTCTTACCTTGAATCGATGAATCAATACAAAGTTTACACGACTGAGTTTCTACGTGCTTAGAAAGAGAACTGGTGTCTGCCAGTAAAACCAGGATTAGTGCATTTCTTGTAAAACACTGTAAACAGACATACAGTATTAGAGGCGAAATATTAAAAGCGTAGGAGTCAGAGCTCATCACAGACATGTTTTTTGTAAATAAATACAGCAGTAGCTAATTGAAATGCTAACATGGCACATGTCTGGATGGACATGGATTGGTGGTGTGAAGGTTTGCCAAGGTGATAGAAACTTATGGTTTCTGAAATACCTTCGTACCGTTCCTGCAGTTTAATAATCAATTTAATAAGATGCGTTTAATTGATTTGTGTTCCAGTCATTATGACCCAGCGGCCGTTCCAAACAGGTGGGTTTTTAGCCCTCACTGAAAGGAACTCTGTGTTTCAGCAGTTTTGCAGTTCTCTAGAAATTGGTTCCAGATTACAGACTGAAAGCTGCTTCTCCAATTAATCAAGAAAACGAATGAATTAGCTAATTTCAAATCAGTGTCTGTTGCTTTATAAAGAGTGCAAATTACAAAGAAGGATACTCGTCTATACAACAAACACTTTACCTCTCTACGACTAAATTTAGCACATGTGTCTAAATTTAGCTGCAAAACCAAGTCCAAATGTTTTTAAAGGACGAGTTGAGGTTTTATGTTGTGCCCACATTCTGCTTGCACAAACAAATCTGGAGTGAAACAGGTGTTTGTTGTTTTCACCCACAGTGTGAACGTAGTGTATCCCGCCGCACTGCTCCGCACTTCACAGGCCCGAGC